>SNQJ01S0000152.1:271855-296618 GCA_010110895.2 Picea sitchensis
CCCCATTGAGGTGACAGTGGGTGGGGAAGCTCCTGTTACGCCGGTTTCAAGCCTTGACTCAAGCTCCTTAAACCTTTCCTACAAACCGTGCGATAACAGGCCCCTCGCTTTGGACCTCCCCTTCCGGGCCTGTTGTCAGCCTTCTTCCCCTTCTTTCTCTGTGGGGGGGTTCTTTGGGCAGTTCCTTTGGAAGTGGCCATATTCGTGGCAACCTCTGCACTTGAACAGGAGCTGTTCGTAATCCAGCTTTTGGTGGTGGTGCCAGTCCCCGACTTTTAGTTTTATTGCCTCGGGTAGACCTACCTCTAGATCAACCTCCACACAGATCCGTGCATAGGAGTACTGGTCTCTTGGTTCTGCTCGATCAATGTAGCGACCTAGGCCATTCCCTATTGCCTGTAGCGAGGTGGGGTTCCAGCAGTGAATCGACAGGTTAGGGAGTCTTACCCAGACAGGAACATCCTTGGGGACTTTTGAAGCAGGGTCAAAACTTGGGGTCCATCTGTTTAAGTAGAGTCCTTGGGTGCCCATGAAGTACGGGCCATTTCTGAAAATCAAATCTCTATCCTCCTGAGAGATAAATTCTAAAATGAAGAATCCTCACCCGACCGCATAGCATGTAACACTATTTGTGATCAGCGGCCTCTAGTTTCGCTGTATCCAGTTGTCTGTGGATCTGGTTGAGGGCCAAAGTCCCATGAACTGGCCAACAAGTCAGCGTTCATAAAGGGATAGGGCTACTTTCATTGGGAGTTCAGGCGGCAGGTCGATCTCTGGTATGGCATCCAATTTCTTGACAAAGCTCGGGGTTACTGAGGGGGACGACTTCTTGCTGCAGGCTGCAACCAGCTGTCGAAAGGAGGTGGAGGGGGAAGGAGGGGGCGGCGGCTCCCCTCCTTGAGCTGCCATGGCAGTGCACAAAGGAACCCTAGGCGTTACCAGGGCGCAAGGTCAGGGGCGTGCGATATAAAATGAATTTTGATTGTTGATATTGTCGTCGCCGCCTTCTTGCCTCTTAACTCCTGAAAACAAAAAAAAACTAAAAAATAATATCTTCGCTTGTTGTCGTAACGATGGGGTCGTCACACCCTACCATGGAAAATCGAGAATTGCATTGTTAAACACATAACTCACCTTAATGAATTGGTGGGACATCATGAACAGATTGGTTTGAAGGAAGAATTTTTTTTTGAAGGTTTTGATCTAGACAACAAATTTACTACACATATGCAGTTAATGGGATATTCTTCACACTTCATTAGAATTGAACAGTTTCAAGAGGGTGACAAAGATAACTTGGATCTCCGGGAATTAGCGGCCTACCAAATTTCAAATGACACAGGAGAAGTAAATAACACAAATTAAGGGCATATACAACATGGCAGAGACACATGCCATACTTTCTCTTTGTATAGCAGTAGCAACGAGCGATGGGATTCAAGTGCTCGACGTCTATCCAAGTCTACAATAGGAAACTAACTACCATTAATCCTCATATATAGATGTTCCAATTCTAATTCAACATTTCTAAGAGCCTAGTCATGTTGTAGGTGCCAATTCTAGGTCGAAACAATAGTTTTTCCTTTATATTTCGAAGAATTGCAACAAATTGGACACTTATAAGAGTCTCAACATCTCCTTGGAAATGAATCAAATCATCCCAAACCAACTGACGAAAACCCTCATCATCTGACCAAGAAGGATTGAACTTGAATGGGGCTCATGGTTTCCCCAGACCTTTCTCAAATTCCAAAAATATTGGGAAGTGGTCCAAACATCTAACCTTCCCCACCCATGAATGTTAAATACCAAATGTTTGAGTAATTCATGATGAACCGGGAACCTGTCTAGTCACTTCAGAACATAAGCCTCGTCACTCCGATTACTGTCCTGGGTTGGGAAAATATTAATAAGATCCACATCAACCCAACCCCGATCCTCCAAGTGATCATTAAAGAAATTTTACAATGATCCTCTCTAGCCGAAAGACCCCAATTATCATTCTAACTAAGGATAAAATATAAATCGCCCCCGATAATAAAATTACCACAACTCAAATAGTTCAAGGTGAAAATCCTAGACCAAAATTTTTCCTTTCCTTCATATGACTTGTACAGATTAAGGATCGAAAAGGTTCAGTCCAATTCCTTACTGAAGACTTCAGTACATAAACCCAAGACAATAGTGAAGCGATTTATGAGAGTGAAGTTTGAGGATAAATTCGTAATGAGTCACCCCGACAATCCCATTGAATCCACATCAAAAAAACTCCATCTAGGAAACAATTTGGATAGTTCCCCAACTAGACCACCCGAGGGGCACATGGTTTCTTGTATGAGAATAATATCTAGTTTTTCCAAGTCCATGAATCGCTTTAAGGAGAGTTTTTAGGTCACCCCCCCATGCCTCTCATGTTGACAAACATGAGTTTCATATTGGATCACAAATTCGAGACTTTCCCACTCTAAGAACCCTTTGGAGATTTTTTTGACAACCTTGAGAAATTTCATGATGAGCATGGTCTTATGCATGTTTCAAAGCATATTTATGTCCCAACTGGCTCGGACCAAAAGGTTTGTTGTCATTGAAACCCAACCCCCCCTTTGGACAACTAGAGGAACGTGGATGTAAGAGATACCGACCATGTCTCGACAAACCAGAGTGTGATTTAGTGGAACAGAGATTCCGAGAGTCTATTGTCGGGGAGGATCCAGACTTAACATCCTTTATCAGGAATGCAATTTAACTTTCACTCACCTATGAAACATGAGGCATTGAATCTAGGCCTAAACCCATAGATTGATTAGTAATGTGTCTCACTACCTCCCACGTCTCACGAATAGTATCATTCAAAGAGCCTAAAATTGGAAGGGAAGGATTATAAGAAGAGGATGTAACATAAGATTGATGCTGAGTTACACTCTTCAACCAAATATCCTTGATCTTGGACCATTGCTCACTCGAGAGGTTCATATCACTGCCTAACCGGTCCAAGAGAGAAGGTACAATCATGCCTCTCATCTCACCCTCCCCTAGAGGCACATTGACATCACCAATCATGATATTGGATTGATCCAGAGGAGAGTACAAAGGAACCCCTCGAGGACATCTCTCTTTGTCTTCCATCGGAGGAGAGGCAGAGGTCTGTGCATCCTTTTTTCCATGAAATGAAGAAGTATAAAACTTGAGGCTCCACAAGTCCTCAAAGTATTCCCCACAAATTTTTTATGAAATTTAAGGTCACAATCTGCAATGACTTGTCTGACTCGATGACACAAGAGCACTGAAAAGGAACAATGACATAGTAAAAAATCTGAGAGTAAGAACACTCACCTATGATCAATTCTAGATATTCAAATAGGCCTTGACATGGATCCATATCAACAAGAATCTTAGCCATTGACCTATGTGGATTGTCCTTATAACTATTATTCACTATGATCAAGGACCCCCAAACCTTCTCGATGGATTTTAAGCCTGATTCCATCCATAACTCAATGGGAGGTTGGGTAGTTTGATCAATATGGGAACCCCGGTCAAATTCTTCTCCCGTGCATCAATGGGTGCCATGGCTTGATCCTAAGAAGAAACTTATCCCAATACCAATTATTGCCTTGAATCCTCTCAGCATCATCCTGTGATCGAAAAATAAAAGTGATCCATCCTCTTGATAGGAGATGCACGAATAGAGCATATCCAATAACCATATCCTAATTAATCTACATCTAAGAATATAAATACTACTGTGCCACCCTTCTCCCACAAAATTTTCCAACTAGGGCCTGACCTTCCATATCCGCAACCTGACTAACCCGAAGATCCTTACCAACCACTAAATATATTCCTCCCCCTCGTGATTTGACTTTACGCCTTCTCTTCCTTCCAAATCCCTTATGTCTCTCCAAGGAATCACCACCCTGGAGTTTTCTTAGCCCCAATCCACTCCCAATGAACCTCAAGGATCAATGTTCCCCTTGTTCAAAACCAGGCGGGATACTAGACATTGGGATTGTCAGATTTGGATTAGAACCATGGAAATGACCCCTATTCTTTCCTCCCAAAGCTTCATTACTCACAAGGCGGGTGCATTCACTCCCCCACCCAGCATTAAGTGGTGATTTATTAGCCCGATCTCTTGGGATATCCACCAGAGCGTGTGATCTGACAGAATCAGATCCACAGTACTCGGGAATAAAGTCAGTGTTTACCTCTTCCTCCATAATACTACTAGGTACAGGGTCCAAAGCTAGAGAAGTATGAGCTTTTGGATTGATAAATATATGGTCCTAGGAGAGATAATCCTCCGAGTAATCCACCAGTTGGACATCCTCGTCCATAGAAAAGTGTATGATGTGACCTGACAGTCCGCTCGAACTATCTGACATAAGAGCAACATAATCGACCCTTACATGCAAAACCCTAGCTAAGGTTTTCTCATACCCTTACTTTCCCCTTCAATCATCTTCCAAGTGTCTCCAATCTATCTTCCAATTTTTTTTTAAATATATACTAATACATAAAATAAAATAATAATATTCTATCTAAAATATGCACAAAATTTTCCATTTTCCATGTATCCTCATTTCAAAATTTCAAATCATACTATAAAACAACAAAATAAAAAATTCTATATAATTTAATTTAATACTTTATAATGTGTTCTTAAAAGAGTTTGAATGATTAGGTTTACAAAACTTATTAATCCCTTCACCAAAAAATCAATTCCTAAAAAGTTACCTTAAATCACAATTTTGTTTTTTAATCATATACTTAATGAGGAATCCATCTTTTTGTATATATACTTTTTATATTCAATATTCTAATTTATAATTGATAATCTGATAGCGAACTTTCATATCTTCTTGGATGGTTGTGATTTTCTATCATCCCACATTTTAATTCTACAAACGGAAATTGGTTGTGATTTTCTATCATCCCGCATTTTAATTCTACAATCGGAAATTATGCTTTACCCAGGTTACCTTTGTCTTTCTTATTGAGTTTTCCCCTATATTCTTGAAAGCCGAGACTAATATCCCACAAACCTAGGTTAACACTTCTATAAAATTGTAACCATAAACATGAATCATTGCATATTTCCAATCAAAAGCCACCTACTTACATATGAAACATGACCAAAGAAATTATTCCCCATGGATGTTGAGCCTATCCCACAAATCCTTCCCATGGATGCAGAGACCATTCCATAAAATTGCAGGGGAATGGACTATATACACCAAAACCAAGGACAAACTAGAAGGAAGAACGACTAAGTTGGTGTCTGAAAATATCCCACCTACATCCACCGTCAATGAGCCAAATAACATATGAGCCTACTCCCAAATCAAATGCAAAGTCCGGGAATGTACATGTGAATTACTCCACCTTAAGTTCCGACCTACCATCATGAATTCATGTTGCCACTTATCAATGGATCTTGGATGCATGAAAAACTTTGGATTATAATTCATGAATAGAACTAAGGGATAAATGATGTAATTATCCCCCATTTATCTTTATTTTCAATCTTTATTTTCCTCATGAGAGGCTTCATTAGCTAACTTGTCAACTTAACGATTCTTAGCTCTTAAAGTGTGGAAGAAATTAACCATAACAAACCTCTTTATCTTTGATTGGATTCTAGAGATGAACCTTACTAACTTGCAATCCAATGAAGTGGAGAAGTTGCACATATGCCTTATAACGATCATAGAGTTTCCAATAACAATTGAGTTCATGATTCTCCTTGAATCAAGGAGTTTGAATCTTTAATATATAGCAATCACTTCAACTTGATTATTTGTCATTTTGCTTAGTCCCCATTGAAAACTAATTTTTTTATGTCCACTAAAATCTATAATGATTCCTTCATACATGTTATTTCAAAGAAACATGAATATATTACATAAATATAGCCATATGAATTATTCTATGCTCAAAACATTAAAATTTCATGATTAATATTAAAGAAGTCGAATATATATTCATAATGTATAATAATATAGCCTAAGTGGACCTAATGGTTGAAAACATGTGTTTCCTCAAAAGAGATCACAAATTCAAATCCAAAGAGAGATAGGGTATGTATACTTTCATAGACTTTACCTTAAAAATAGATTATTATTGCCCCGGATGGGGTGACACGCGACGACGCCTTGCCACATGGCTCAGCATCAAGCCACAACTTAAATGTTGTAGGTCGCTCCCCATCCCTTCAACATTTACGATGGTAGCAAGCCATTACAACCGCTATACGGAGGCAAGACTTCTCTCTCGCGCGAACGCACTAGCACAACCAACATTCAATATGACAGAGTTAATAGGAAGCCATGCGATGCCGTCATTTGAAAACTTGAAAGTTGGAGAGCCTGGACATAGCTGGTTCATTCTCGTTTTGGACCTCCCCGCCGGTTGGGAGCTCTGGTGCAGTTTTCTCTGTATCTCCATTCACCCCTCGTCCACAATGACAAGGAAGCGAGGCAGGCCTCGTCGAGGCTCAGCCTGGTACACCCACAAAGAGCAGAGACAAAGAAGGTAGAACCTTGAGCGCGCTCTGTCAATGGCGACTTCCATCCTCCGACAGAGAGCACAAGCCGACCGCTTGGCATTCCATGCCACCATAGCTGAGCCTGGGATTGAGCGTAGCACGCACACCCTTGCAATTGAGCCTGGAAGCTGTCTAAAGGGAGGAGCTGCGGACGAGTTCCCAACCTGTTATGTAGAAGAAACACCGTACTCGGAGGATTTCGCGACCACCCTAGAACCCCAAGCCACTGTGCCTGAAACAAAGGCTGGAAGCGGTCTGAAGGGAGAGCCTACATAAGAATTCCCAATTTGTTATGTCGAAGAAATACCGTGGATGGGTGACTACAGCCCCACCCGCCATGCTGAGAAGCTAACGAGCGAGGATGAGGCTTGGGACAATGCCTGCGCAGAGATGAATGTGGACGAGACCAGAGCAGGGATGAATGTGGAAGTGGCCAGAGTAGGGATGAACATGAACGAGGCCAGAGCAGGGATGAACGTGGAAGTGGGGAATGAAACCTTCGACGAGGCAGTAAACAATGATTTACATGGTCCACTCCTCCGTGCAGAGCATCTCGCTCTTGTGTTCGAACTTTGAGGCCACATGGCAGACCAGGAGCACAGAGCCCTCCTCATGGGACAACGTCTGGACCTGCTCCTCGATGCATACTCCAATGCTCCAGCAAAGAGGAAATGTCCAATGTGCGCGCAGTCGTTTGCCATCCCGGCCAAATCCACGTGTCAAAAAGGCAATGGCGACAGGTCACCGGGTATCTGAGCTCCTATGCTAGTTTGTTTTTCATCATGTTGTTGCTAAATGTTAACTTGAACTATGGCCATTTGTCCTGGTTTCCTTCGAGCAGGACAGAGGGCAAAACAATTTTTAGCTTATCTTCCTAGACATATTTCACCCCAAACTATGCTGGTTTTCGGTAAAATGACAACTTTTTTGGTGACTCAGGATGACAATATCTCTGTGTATTTTTGTCTATGTTTCTTTGTTAACTTAATATAGCAGGTACTATCCCTTTTTACTTAAAAAAAATAAAATAAAAATAGATTATTATTATTATTATAATATAACACAAAAATGAAACTATATGTTAAATGAATAACTTTTTTTTTTTTTTTTAAGTAAAAAAGGCAAAACCTGTTATATTAAGCTTTCAAAAGAAATACACTTGGCGTACATATGCCAGTTGTCCTGCCTGTATAGGAAACCAGGACAGCTGGCCTGTCCACAACAACATGCAAAGTAAGGCTTCATGTTTCGCCACCTTGCCCGAAGGAAACCAGGGTGTATGTCCATTATCCTTAACAGTGTAAGAAAGTCTGTGTTGAAACTAACTAAGCTAGTGATAGACAGAAACAGAAAAGATAATGGAAACCATAGAAAATAGCAGAACCTATTCCTCAGAATTGCCGCCATTGACAGGGATGACAAAGGGCTGCGCACAGGTGGGACATTGGCGCCATGGCGTGGCCTTGGAGTAGGCTGCGTAGAGCATGTCTAAGCGTTGGCTGACTCGTACAGCTATGAAAATTTGATCCTCCACTAGGTTGCGCATTTCGAAAACCAAATTCAGGTGCTCTGGATGCAGGAAGGGTGGCGAAGGTGGCGGTTTTATTTCGGCCTCCGCTTCCTTTTGGCCCAGCGTCGTCCTCTGCTCCTGCAGGTCGACAGTGCATTCCGACAGCTCCTCCTCAGCCTCCATTTCCTTGTGGCCCAGGGTTGTCCTCTGCGTCTGCGGGTAAGCTATGCGTTCCGACAGCTCCTCCTCCACTGGGCAGGCCTCGAATTCTACACTTGGAGCGGTAATGGGTGTGCGAGAATCGTCCAGATTGGGTGCTGGTGTCGTCTGTCCAAAGCTCGTCGGGGGGTTCCAGTTATCCGGGACAATGAACAACCGGCTCTCGGAGAAGTCCAGTGGTAGCTCTATGGACAAGTCCTCTTTTACATAGGTGCGAGGAGGCGAATTTGATGTTGCGGTGCCACCTTGGCGCTTTGTCTTGGCCAAGCGCAGAGCCCTTGCAAACCTCTCGTGCCACTTCTTTCGTGCATCCGCTGCATACCAGCCGGCGCATCTGCGGGGTCTGCCCCTTGCCCGTGGCATTATGAGAGCAAGGGCGAGGCCTTCTACGCAACGATTCTTGCTCTGCTGAGCCAAATACAAATGCATTCTGGGAGGTTCGATTAAACCGCTGCTCACATAAACCATGGCTGCCAGCATTAACGCCAAGAGCTTAGTGCTCTGGTTGGCCGTCCCTTGCTCACGCGTGAGGGGCTCCATCAACAACCGGTGACTGACGGAGGTGAAGGCCTTAATAACTGGTCGTAGCTGGGAGTAGGCGCCACCATAAATGGCCCCTCCCTTAGCTCCTCCACGTGCCCATTCTTTCCACCTGGCACCCCATCCAGGGGATGTTAAATGAATAACTTGATTTTAAAGAACTTGAATATATATTCATATGATATAATCATATAATATTACACAAAAATGGGACTACATGTTAAATAACTTAAAATTATAGATACTTATTACGGAGAAGAGACGGTGCATTTATAGCGTAATGGATACTTATTACAAAGAGTAGAGGGTGCATTTATAGCTTAGGTAGATGTGTCTCCTTTATAATGTTAATCAATTAAATTTAATAAAATTAAGAATTCTAAAAATAAAAAATAAAATTAAAAGTTAATTATAATAATTATGATAATATATAATAATAAAAAAAATCAATGCAGATATATATTTAGTTATTGATTTTTTAAGTATTAATAGATTTAATCATAATTTAAATGTTTTATGAATTGATTTTTTTTTTCTGACCCCTCAAAATAATGGAAATAGAAACTCGTATTTTGGTATACAAGAATAAACCCTAAACGTTCTACATTTTGATTTTTTTTATAGATATTTTTCATAGATATTTGCTCGAAATACGATAAGAAATTGTTGGGTTTTCAGGTTTGAGGGATTGATTATGTATAAATCGAGTGTCCTAGGGGTTTGTCAACATGTTGAATCTATTTCTACATTTAGAAATGCAATTTAAACAACAAAAAAATGTGATTTTGTGTAGATTTATGTTGTTGGATTCCGACCAAAAAGATCAAAACGTAGAACAGTTAGACAACACCCAAGAATAATTTTGGATTGATGGAATTGCATATAACAATCATTAACATTGCAAAATCAAGTTGTAGTAATGATATTCGAGGGCTTTGAATATATTTCTACATTAAAAACAAGGATTTCGACAATCCAAAATTGCAATTTCAACATAGATGTTATGCACAGATTTTGGTGATGACAAACTAAAAAAAGATCAAAACACTATAAAGTTTAGCCTTCTTCACAAATTTATGCTTCCATTTATTTTTTATCCCTTAGACACTTAATAGATATAGATGGATCTATGCTACCTTGATGAAGGATCTCAATTTTGTTTTCATTTCATTTTACTAATGTTAATTAATAAATTTTTTATTTTCTTTTCAAATGAATATTTGATGGAAAAACCTAAGCGATGTTTTTCCACATTTTTGGATCGCATCTCTTGTAAACTAAACCGGGCTAGTGTATATTACCTAGAAAGTTAGAAACTTATTAACACATAGTTAGCCAAATGTCCAATAACATTACTGAAAAGAGTAATTTTGACAACTTTATTATGGTAAAAACCTTGGTTAGTAAACCCATTATTTGGTATCAGAGCTATGATTATGATTCATGCACATTGTGAACGATTATTTGTGAAGTATAGCACATTAGATTTGGTTTGTCATCATGTTTTGGGAAGGAAAAAGTGCATTGTGAAAAGCATTTCTACACAATTGTGCATCCATGGTCACTATTTGTGCATCCATGGTCACTATTTGAAGTAAAAAAAAGATCCCACAGGTCATGGTGAATTTGACATCTACGTAAGCTGCATGGTGAATGGACGAAGAAGGAGAGGTCGGTTGAAAATGCTAGAGAACCATCGTTTGACTTTGTGGGTTCATGGAATTTTTGGATTCGTATTTTGTAGTTTTGTTATTATAAAAACGTTGGTTATTAAACCCACATACACATATAAGATATGATGTGTTTTAATATCCTTGGTTTATAAAACTTAAAAAATATAGAAAGAAAAAATAAAATTATATATATATATATATATATATATATATATATATATAATAAAATAATTAATTAATTGAATTGGTTATAAATATTGGGTAAAAGTTTAAATTCTATTCAAAAGTAGTATATGATTTCATGTATGGAATTAAAGTTAGATATATATGTTTTTTGGTATCAAGAGAATTATTAGACCCACCTACTTTTATTGAGGAGATCCAAGGTGGAGTTGGAGGGATTCCCTCTATAAACCTATCTTCTAGTGTAGGTGAGGAGACCCAGGGTTGAGTCGGAGGGACTCCCTTTATAAACCTACTTGGGCATAGTGCAGGTGCCCACAGACCACACTAAGTTAGAGGAGTTTCAAACCTGGGTGTCCCCCCTCTAATGGAAAATTTACATATTCTGGAATGGGACGTTCATCGTTCAGCCTAGCTTGATGGACTATAATTAAGACTAGATATTACCAGGAAGCACATGATTCCATTGAAAGTAGCCTCAACGATGACCACAAGGGAAACTAACTTTTTTATGGATACTATTTAAGAACATAGTCTAAATGTTCGAATTTTTGGAGTTTTTACGAACATATTTTCCGATCAATTTTTACTGAAATCTGACCAAAAATTGTTGGAACTCCAGATTTGAGTGATTGAGTATGTATAATTCAAGTGCCCTGAGGATTTTTCAGGGTGCTGAATCCATTTATGCATTCAAAAATGCAATTTAAACAACAAAAAATGGTGATTTCACCAAGATTTGTTTCGCTGGATTCCGATGAAAAAGTTCAAAAAGTCGAATGTTTAGACAACACCTTATTTAAGTTAAAACCACCTTTTGGTCTTAAACTAAGACCTAAAACTGTTTTTGATTGACTAAGTGCTCATCTTCCTCAAATGCAAAAAAATAAGTTAACGACCCAAGACCTAAAGACATTAGACAAAAGTGAATGTAACCCCTTTACAAACCAAATTATTTTAAGCAACCTAATTTTCCTTAAATAATCCGTTAATAATTGAATTACAATAAACTTTACCACCTTCCAAAATATTAATTAATGCATTATTTTGCTAAAATGATTACTAACTCAACATATCACTTATAAAAAAAAATCATAACTACAATTATTTAAATTAATAAAACATAAACTTTAAAACCAAAAACACCCAAACTCTGTGTTCAATCACAAACCTTCCATTCGTAAACTAAACTAATTTACACATTGAGAATCTCAATTCGACTTTCCTTCAATTGTGACGAGTGTAATATCTCGGAAAGGCGTCTGACTTGTTCTTCTTATAGCCGATGATATTTTCCTCTTCTCAAGGTGAGGCCTTTTGCAATATATATTCCCACAAACGGCTCTACTCGGACATTTATCATTCTAATCAGCTGCCTCCGACAGAGCTCTCCCTGCCATTAACAATTCAATCCTATTGCCATAATTTAACAGCATCTACTGTCTTTAATCGGAGGAAGCTCTATCTGCAAACCATGTTCGGCAAAAGTTTCAAGTCTGCAAAATGGTGAGAAAAAATATGCCGACCTTTTTTCCAATCTATTCATTCTTGCCCTTCTTTGCGTTTTAGCTTTTACAGTGTCTTCACAGAGATCAATATACCGAGTTGAATTCAGATAATATTGTTACAGACGACTGAGCACGATGACCCCAATAGAATTTCCGATCAGTTGAGCATATACTGATTATATAGAGTCTCAATTGAAGTAATGGGTCGGATCTTGAATTTGTTTGGATGTTTTATTACATAATTTTAATGGAGAGTACTTGTTGTTATTGGGTCTGTCGGCAGCAAGACCACCCTGAGGCTCGCGATCTCTCGCATGAAGTTAATAAAGAACAAGTCGGACATGCATATGAAGCAAATGAGGAGGGATCTGGCTCAGCTTCTGCAATCCGGGCAGGAAGCAAGTGCCAGAATTCGGGTTAGTGTGCCTTCTGCTTTCAAATAGAGTTGCCTTGGTTTTGCTAATTAAGTTCAATTGTGTGTCAATAACCTGTTAGTGATTTTGGGCAAGGTCAAGTGGTTAAATCAAAGTACTTTCGGTGTGAGGACCCGGTACAAAATCCCCAAGACACGTTATTGAGTTAATGTGGCCATCAGAGTTGACCACTGCATCTGGGTGCGGGTGCAGCTCAACAGTTAAGGTCAGGTGCAAATTCCGGGTGAATTTGACATAACGGATACCCTTTGGTTGTGGAATCTAAGCCAAAGGTAGAGCCCACTTCATTAACAAAGGCCATATGCCAACAAAAAAACCTGTGAGCAGTTTAATTGGCCAGTGGCTGGTCCTTCAATACCTGCAGGTTGCACGTTTTTCCCCTCACCTGTAAATTGTGTTGCTCTTGAAATTTCTGCAAAAACTATATATTCTTATAAATTGATTCCTACCATTAGCAGATCTATATCAGTTTTTTTACTTTTCAAGGAAAGTTTCTGGGAGAAACCCAAGGGATGCTTTTCCACCTTTGTGGGATGCTTTTCCACCTTTGTGGATGGCATCTCGAGTAAAATCATTAGCCCAGATTAATGCAGCTAATCCAGGGGTAATCAAACCTGGTACCTGTTGGCATGGAACTAGCCAAATGACCAACAACATTGGCAATAACTAATTGAGCTGATCCCTTGGGCTAACAGATCTCTGTTTTTTTTGGTTTGTTAATTTGTCCGGACCTGGTGGCTGCGGGATTAACCGGTGGCTTGAGAAACTGCGACTCAGGGGCATCTAAGCCGTCAAAATCACCCGGGGATCGCACCCGGCCTGAGCCACACCAACCCTTAACATGGTTGGATTTTTTGTCCCCACAGGTTTCGAACCGGTGACTTTTCAACACAGAGTGGCTTAACAACACACTCCGTCACTGACTATCCTACACCTCGGGGACGGCTAACAGATCTCTGTTGGTTGTATGTAACCATTTTTTAAATTTTAAGGTATTGCATGGTAGATTATTGAGACCTAGGAATAGAACCATACTGGGTTGGCCATTAAATGGGTGATGACTATGTGTAGAACCATACTGGGTTGGCCATTAAACGGGTGAACATAACCTCTAAGAAAACATTACTGTAGGATAAAAGAAGGAATTATATTCTCTTACCCTATTAACACCCTTGCTGGCCTATATAGGTTATCCACGATCAACCTTTGACTTATTAAACATTTTCAACTTACTTTCTGTTGGATTTTAATGTACACATGAACGAGACAGAACACAAGAGAGGAGTTTAGAACAAGAAATTTGCACAATGACATGGATTCATGGTACAAAAGATTGTCTCAAATTTGACTGTCGAGATAAGGATAACTCTTCTACCAAAAATAGATAAATCCAAAGTAAACAAGTCTCATCCATCTGGCTTATATTATCTCGATCCTATTCTTATTATAGCAAAATAGGGTGTCTATCTAAAATTAAAATTATATATTCTCACACCTGCCTTAATGACATTTTATTTTCTAAACCTCTATAACTTAGCCTTGCTTGATGCCTCCAAACCTCTATAACTTATCCTTGCTTGATGCCTTCGTGAAGATGTTTGCAATCTATTTCTTATTCTGCAATATAACACTTTCACTTCTTTGTTTAGTACTTGCTCTTTGATAACGTTTTGATGGATCTAATATGCTTGGTTATGGCATGGAAGATTGGATTCTTCATAACTTGAGTTACATTCTCAGTTACAAGAGAGGGGCGTGGCTTGAGTTTCTTGAAGGTTTGTATCTCCGAAAGCCTTTTTGAGCTGTATGTTTTCCATGTTGAATCGACAGCTACTTTGTACTTAGCTTCTTAGCTTTTATGGAGGACAATACAATAGTTGGTTGCTTCTTACTAATCCATGAAAGGACTCCCGTTTCCATACTAAATGGATAACCTGTTGTAAATTTCCTTACATCTATGTAACCTACACGATCTGAATTTGTGTGCCCAACCAACCTGAAGTTACCGGTCTGCCCTAAGTCAAGTCTATAATGTACTATACTTCACAATTTCCCTACATCTATGTAACCTACCCGATCTGAATTTGTGTGCCCAACCAACTTGAAGTTACCGGTCTGCCCTAAGTCAAGTCTATAATGTACTATACTTCACATGTCCTAAAATCCTTTTGCTGCTTTCCAGTGAACATATTTGGGACATGCCATTAACTGCAAAAGAATCCCAATTGCGTAACTCAAATCTGGTCTAATAATAATAAAGCAGATCTCACGTCTTATCGGTTGCCTATACAACATTGCATCGTCTGTTGGCTTCAAACCTTGATGAGCTGATAACTTCATTCATGTTTCTATTGGAGTTGCCATTGACGTAGAATTAGTCACGTTAAAGCTTTTTAGCATCTTCTATACGTACTCCCTTTGGGACGTAAAAGGATCTGTCATCCATCTTCCATGCTTCCACTCTTAAATATTAATGAAGTAGGCCCAAATCTGTCATTTCAAAGGCTTCATTCATCTCCCCTTTCAGTTCCTCAATCATATATGTATTGTTACCTGTAATGATGAGCTCATCAACCACCATCACATTATCATTATCATCTTTGATATTTATTTATAGATTTATATCATAGTAGCAAGTTTTGAATGCGAATATGATTCAGTACAGAAAAAATACACAATGAAAAAAATCAATAATTCAAATGGAGTAACCATGAACTAAAATGATAATTCAAATGTTCTGCAAGTATTCATAGGAGAATTAAAGCTACAGGCTACAAGCATGATGACATACAGCGTGGCATCATGCTACTGCTGACTATGTCCACTATTAAAATTTGGTTGCAAGATAGAATCTAGATAGAACTTATGAGTGATAAGTACCTGAATTTATTACGTTTTGAGTCTGGACTCTGGAGATGAAATAGAGTGGAAAATGAGAACCCAAAATTGCACTGTCATGGCCCAGAAACAACGCAACCCAGAAACACGTTACGCAGCCAATATTATCTCCTGGAATATCACTTGTATTGAAGAATTTAAGCTTCAGAACGTCCCCCTACTTGTATTGGAGAATAACAGTGTAGATCCATCTTAATTCCAGATCTATCATGTGCCGAGAGGCATCAAATTCCTTGAGATGTAAATTTTAGAGTACAAAACTTGAAGAAATGTTGCATTTCAAAGGATTTGATGCCTGTGGGTGTATGATAGATCTGGAGTTAAGATGGATCTATATTGGTTCTTTATATATATATATGCCACATGTCAACTACATGTTTTTTTTTGACAAGAACGGTTAGAGTGTATTAAATGCCTTTCTGGCAAACCAGAATCGGAGAGTTACAAAGTCGAAGAAGGTTGGTGACCCCTAATAGTAGTGCCAACCTTCTTGTGAAAATCTTGGGAATCCGATCCCGTTTACTTCTTGAGCTAAGTCGAGAAGCTGACAAAAAATGCATACATGAGTAAATTCTCACAAATTGTGAGCACAATAGTAGACAGAAGCAAATCATAAAACCTAGGAGGATGAGACTTTCCCCTTAAAAAAGGGATCCAGCTTTTTCTGAGAACCTAAAGAAATGTTGGAGGCAGCCTCCTTTTCTCTGCGTGCTTTGTTGGTCTTTCTCCCTCGGGTAAGGGGTGGAGACGGAACTGAAATGTCTGCAGCGTTAGAAGTTTCCACAGAGCCGCTAGAGGGGGTTGAAACAACTAGACCTGCAGGGTCAGGGGGCTCCGGATCTGAGTCCCGAATTTCTCTCGCTGCTATTGATTCTGGAGGGATGGTATCCGGAAAGCTTTCGTCTGTCGGAGGATTTCCCTTAACTGCTGTTGTTTCTGGGTCTAGGGCTTCATCTTCCTTCAACGCATCAAAGCTGTTTTTATTTTCTAGAGTTGCCTCTGCTGAATGAGTGGCCTTCGGAGCCTGCTGAAGTGGGTCCTTTCGCTAGCCTTTCTTTAACCGTGCTGTTAGAAGCTGGCTGAAAATCATCTTCTTTTGGTGGTCCGGCTCCCCGAGGCTGGGAGGCGCTTTTGCCGAAATGGCACGTAGGCATGGCACGGGAGGCACTTAAAGTCTGCTCATAGTCCGGCTCTTGGATATGGAACCATTCCCCGAGGGAGAGATTAATGGATTCCGACCCTTTCGAGGAGTTAACCTCAACTTGCCTAGAATTATTGTGAGGTGGTGATCCCCTTTGGCTCCACCTTTGTCGAAGCGCTTAGAGCTTGTTTCCAATGTCCTCGAGAGATCTCGCCCCCCATTGTTTCCAATGTCCTCCAGAGATCTTCTCCCCCAAAGATGCAAGGGAAGATGAGGCAGTCTAACCCAAACCGGGGCTGCGGTGATTTCGGCTCCGGGATTGAAGTCAAGTGTCCAGGGGGCTAAGAACAGCCCTCTCGCCCCTATGAAATAGGGTCCAGATCTGAAAACTAGATCACGATCCTCTGTCCTCGAGAAACTGAAGACAAAAAAACCCCTGCTTACTGCGCACAAAGAGACTTCTCCCTGTATCAGTGACTTCCAACGATCATCCATCCATGCCTCCACCGTTTTGGGGCTGGGCCATAACCCCGTAAACTTACCGATGAGGGCATTTTCTGCCAGAATGAGGGCAAGATTGCAAGGCTCCTCTGGAGTCAGCTCCAGCGAAGGGATCTCCTCCATCTTCTTAACAAACTTAGATGAGATAGGAGGCTTGGATTTAGGTCCTGCCGAGCGAACTAATGCTTTGAATGCTTCCAGTGGATCTTCTTCCATCTCGGCAATCGTTTTTGGGGCCATCGTAGCAAGGCGGCAGCCACCTTTATACAAGAAATTCGCAGAGGCACAACCGCTGCTCAAAGCTGCGTGCAGATCGCCGGGGGAACGTTCTGGCCGCTGCAAATCGTGGAAGGGACACTCTGGCGTGCAGATCGTGGGAGGAACGCTCTGATCGACTGCATCCGAGCTCCTGCAAACGGAAATCCAGACCGGAGGCGGCTAGGGTTTGGGCCCTAGCCGCGTTGGCTCGCCTTGCTTCATTCCGTCGCTGTTCTTAGACTTTTGTTATTCTCTACTCCAATGATCACTTTATGTCAACTACATGTTGAGCATGAAAGAAATTGTTTTATATATATATAAAGATGAAATTAAAATAGGTGAACATAGAAATATTTTATTTATGGTCCACACTGAAATTATTATTATTTTTAAATGCCACATGTCAACTCCATAATATTAAGCATTGAAGGAATTATGCATCTCCCTCATTCTGGGAAGTAGAAAGCACCTATTCTCTCTCTCTTTATATATATATATATAGTTGATATAGAATTATTTTACTTAAGATGGATATTGAAATATTTTATTTATGGCTAACATTGAAATAATTTGTTATTATTATTTTTTTAAATGCCACGTGTCAACTCCATGTTGAGCATGGAAGAAATTACACATCTCCCTCATACTGGGCTCCTTTTGGCACAAATATATATATAATGATGAGGACCTTAACCACCACCACCATCATCATATACTATGTTGAAAGATTTTATTTATGACCGATATTGAAATAATTTTTAGTTATTAGTATTTTTAAAATGCTACGTGTCAACACCATATTGAGCACGGAAGGAATTACACATCCCTTTTATACTGGGCCGTAGAAAGTGCCTCTCGACGCAACAAGCTTCAAAATTCACAATCGATCAAGATAAGCTAATTCAATTCCTTGAAATGACAACTAAACGATTAACTAGATATTTATAGGTTTTTAAATGAAATTGTGGTTTTTATATTATTTATTTTGAGATTTTTGCGCAATTTTTTTGGGTTTATTTTGCAATTAATTATTGAACAGTTTTTTTGGGTTTATTGGTCAGCTGAACCATACGTGATCAGATTGTATGGTACGATACAGTCAACGTCACTGTACACAACTAAACGATTAACTAGATATTTATAGGTTTTTAAATGAAATTGTGGTTTTTATATTATTTATTTTGATATTTTTGCGCAATTTTTTTGGGTTTATTTTGGAATTAATTATTGAACAGATTTTTTGGGTTTATTGGTCAGCTGAACCATACGTGATCAGATTGTATGGTACGATACAGTCAACGTCACTGTACCATATCCATGCTGTACCAAGTATCGGCCAATTCTTTAATGCATGGATTTATGTACAGTAAGGGTCAATATGATTGAATCTTGCTACTACCAGTGTAGATTCATCTTAAACCCGGATCTATCAAGCACTGAGAGGGATCAAATTTCTTATGGTGTAAATTTTTTAATCATTTAATTTCATGTCATGTATTAATTATTTCATATTAAATGATAACTGTTAGAAATTGTTAGATTTAGGGGAAAAAAGAGAAAACAGTGATATCCTTTTTCTAATTACGTTCCATAATACAAACATAGATCAGCACTTAAAACATTTAACTGAAGCAGATTAAATGTGGATAGTTAGATCTGAACATGTGAAAACAAATTTTCTGAATGCTGATGTCAAACAAAATAAATCTTTAACTTACCTGTCGCCAAAGGAGAAGGTACCTGTCACATGTAGATGTTGTGCCCTTTAGTGCTCAGAAATTAGCTTAAAGTTATGGATCAAACTCAAGGGTTATGATCATCTATTATGATATTAGGTAGACTGTTTTTGCCAAGGAGGACCACACTCAGAGCTGAAGCAAACACCCACAATAAACAATCCAAAACTGGACTGTAAAACAAGCCCTTCAAACCAAGAAGGTACCAGCAAATAGGACAGCAAGAGAGAAACCCTTCAAGCAGCAAAAACACCAGCAAGAGGAACAGCAAGAGGGAAAAACACCCACAGATGGTGACAGTAAGGAGAAGGAGGTCACGGTGCCCTTAGCAACATACAGTAGCAGCAAAAATAAGAGTAATAGAGGCCACCACACCCTTACAATACACAGCAGCAGCACACGGTGGGGGGCAAAAAGGGGCCGCGGCACCCACAGCAACAAAAAGGAGGTCTGTGGCTCCTCAAAGCAGCCAAGGGACAGTCCGCTGCACATATAGTCAGCCAAGGGAAGGTCCGTAGCATGCATAGGCAGCTTAGGAGAGGTCCAACACCCTTAAACCAGCAAGAAAAATCAATCCAGAAGCTCCCAGCCAACAAGTGTCCAACAAATACTTCAGATCGGAAAGTAGAAGACCACAAGGATAGCCGTACCATAAACCAGAAAGACAATCTGAGGTAGCCGCAGCAAGTTCAGATTAGGAATTGTGAGAAGAGTGAGTGTGTGTGTAAGAATGCTAGAGGGGAAGGTTTCTTTTATAGCTAAGGAAAGGGGTTAGGGCTAAAAATAAAATAATAAAATAATGACATTTTAATTAATATAAATATTAATTTAAAGTCAAATAAGTCAAAGTGACTTATAAAACCCCAACATCACATCAAACAATAAAGAAAACAAAAACAAGCAAGGGGGAACTTCAAGACAAAGTCAAGGGGTCCTCTTCAATGGTGAAACATGTCCACATAAGTCTCATAATCGCTTATAAACTTTATCATCACTGCATAAGGGGAAACATTCATGATGTGGTCATGTCCATCTTCATGGCTGCTCCTAGGTCTCATGGACCATCCCGAGAGAGAGGAAGATGATCACACATCATCACATCTTGGTACACAACCAAGGACTACCTGGTCCAAGACCAGGTTACCTTAGAACACATCTGGGGGCCCTAGAACACATCTAGGGTCTTTCATCCACCAAGGTACAAGACCAAGGATCAACCCAAGCATTTAAGCAAGGATTCCCTGGAACACATCCAGGGGCTCTAGAACACATCTAGGGACTTATATCATCAACCACCAAGGAACACATCCAGGGATCAGTCCAAGCACCGAGCAAGGATTCTTTGGAGCACATCTAGGGGCCCTAGAACACATCTAGGGACTTATATCATCAACCACCAAGGAACACATCCAAGGATCAATCCGAGCACCGAGCAAGGATTCCCTGCAACACATCTAGGGGCCCTAGAACACATCTAGGGACTTATATCATCAACCACCAAGGAGCACATCCAAGGATCAATCCAAGCACCGAGCAAGGATTCCTTGGAACACATCCAGGGGCCCTAGAACACATCTAGGGACTTACTGCTTGGTCCTTGACCAAGAACCCCAACAATATACTGGGGCCCTCACTAGGGTCTTTTGCCATGGCTCTAACTGTTTGATCCCAAACCAAGAAACCCTAGGAGTGCACTGGGAGCCCTAGATCTCAGCTAGGGTTTTAGCTATCCTCCGGGGAATGGCTCTTGCAACTACACTAATTTCAACACTCCCTCTCAGCAAGAGAGGCATTCTCAACAACACCAAGCTTGTCTCGAAAGTACACATACTTTGTCAATGACAGAGGCTTGGTCAAAATATTTGTGGTTTGTTCCGCCATCGGAACATACTGAATACTGAGAATGTTCTTCTGCACTATGTCCCAAACATAGTGATATCTCATCTCAATGTGTTTCGTTCTGTCATGAAAACACAGTAATCACGGAGACCTTTACACAACTCTGGTTATCACAGTGGATTACTGTGGGTTCCAACTCAGCACTGAACAAATCTGAGAGTAGCTCTCTGAGCCACACTGCATCTCTACTGGCAGCACTTTCAACAATGTATTCTGCCTCTGCAGTGCTCTGGGCTATGGAGCCTTGTTTTTTGCTGGACCAGGAGATCATAGATGAACCCAAACTGAAACAATATCCGGAAGTACTCTTCCAGTCCACTGTACTACCCATCCAATCTGAATCTGTATATCCATGAAGCATTACACCTCTACTGGAGGTGTATCTAAGCCCATAGGCTATAGTCCCCCGAACATATCTGAGAATATGTTTGGCATCACCCATATGAATATGTTTCGGTTCACACATGAATTGGCTGAGGGCATTCACTGCATAACATATGTCCGGTCTGGTATGTACTAGATACATCAAGGACCCAATGATCTGACGACAAATGGTGGGGTCTTCTGGATCTGAACCTGTAGCTTGATCAATAGCTTCTTTAGGTTAGAAATCATAGGTGTGGTCACAGACTTACTGTTCAACATGCCAAATCTGCGAAGCACATCAATTGCATACTTGCTTTGTGAGAGAAATATCTCACTATGTTTTTGCCACACCTCTAAGCCAAGAAAGTAATGCATAAGACCCAAGTCCTCTATTTCAAATTCTGTTGAAAACTCCCTCTTAGTCTGAGCTATCAAATGTTCCTCTTCTGTAAGGAACAGATCATTCACATATAATACTAAGATAACATGATGATTCTGTACAATCTTTATATAAAGATTGGGATCTGCTATACTCTTGGTGAACCCAAGACTCTGAAGAAACTGTCAATTCTTCCATACCAAGCTCTTGGAGCTTGTTTCAATCCATACAAAGCTTTCTTTAGCTTGCAGACATGGGATTCTTTCCCATGGATCATGAAACTCCCAGGCTGCTCGATATAAACCTCTTGCTCAACTTCACCGTTAAGAAAAGCAGTCTTAACATTCATTTGGTGAAGTTTCCAACCAAAAACTGTAGCAAAAGATATAATGATTCTGATGGAAGTATACCTGGTAACGGGAGCAGAGATCTCGTCATAGTCAATTCCTTCTAGCTTGAATTTTTTCAACACTTCCATTTGCTGCATGTCATGGCTTAACTCACATACTGAGACTGCTCCCTCTGAGTATAATATGTCTACCTCCCTGCATGTGCAAACTGGCTACACATATTTTTCTCTTCTACAGAATAGATATCGATTGAAGTTTAGGTATTGATGAGATGTGGGGCCTTCAACATTTCTTCAAACTTTAACAAATTATCATTCATATTTAAAGCATGGTCTGCGTAAAAAAAATGTATCAAACATACCATTACCTCCTCTAAAACTTGGTTTCCTTTCTGTCTGAATTCAATCTCTTTTTCGCTTAAGATCTACAACGATCTTCTTAGATCTGTACTTTGAATTTCCTCAGTCTTATAGGATAGGTCTGCAATTTTCCTTGACCTTTAGAGGCTGTGGTTAGTGCTGGAGATAGTTTCTAGAAAGATTAGGTCTCCTTCTTATTCCTATAGAATGTCATCGTTAATCTGTCTCAAGAATTGATCTAGATCTGAAATTGGATTGCCCAAAACAGGGCTGGGAAAAGCTGGTGGTAATGTCCATAAGGGCTTGGATCAGCTCCTATAATCAGCCTAGATCTGCTGTTCAATACTCTCAGATTTGACTTGGACCTGTCGCTGTCTCAGTCTTAAAACAGGCTGAGTTCTAGAGTCTTACATGAGTAATGATGGAGTCATAAAACAAGATAAAATAAGCTAACTGCTGATTTGCAAAAACAATCCCTAAGAGGTGGATCTACGCAGGCTCAAGTCTGCAACTCTTGAGCTCTTTTCACGCCTTAAGCTCTGAAACCATGTTAGAAATTGTCAGATTTAGGGGAAAAAAGAGAAAACAGTGATATCCTTTTTCTAATTATGTTCCATAATACAAACATAGATCAACACTTAAAACATTTAACTGAAGCAGATTAAATGTGGATAGTTAGATCTGAACATGTGAAAACAAATTTTCTGAATGCTGATGTCAAACAAAATAAATCTTTAACTTACCTCTAGCCAAAGGAGAAGGTACCTGTCACATGTAGATGTTGTCCCCTTTAGTGCTCAGAAATTAGCTTAAAGTTATGGATCAAACTCAAGGGTTATGATCATCTATTATGATATTAGGTAGACTGTTTTTGCCAAGGAGGACCACACTTAGAGCTGAAGCAAACACCCACAATAAACAATCCAAAACTGAACTGTAAAACAAGCCCTTCAAACCAAGAAGGTACCAACCAATAGGACAGCAAGAGAGAAACCCTTCAAGCAGCAAAAACACCAGCAAGAGGAACAACAAGAGGGAAAAACACCCACAGATGATGATAGTAAGGAGAAGGAGGTCATGGTGCCCTTAGCAACATACAGTAGCAGCAAAAATAAGAGTAATAGAGGCCACCGAACCCTTACAATACACAGCAGCAGCACACGGTGGGGGAAAAAAGGGGCCGCGACACCCACAACAGAAAAAAGGAGGTCCGCGGCTCCTCAAAACAGCCAAGGGACAGTCCGCTGCAGATATAGTCAGCCAAGGGAAGGTCCATAGCATGCATAGGCAGCTTAGGAGAGGTTCAACACACTTAAACCAACAAGAAAAATCAATCTAGAAGCTCCCAACCAACAAGTGTCCAACAAATACCTCAGATCGGAAAGTAGAAGACCACAAGGATAGCTGTACCATAAACTAGAAAGACAATCTGAGGTAGCCGCAACAAGTTCAGATTAGGAATTGTGAGAAGAGTGAGTGTGTGTGTAAGAATGCTAGAGGGGATGGTTTCTTTTATAGCTAAGGAAAGGGGTTAGGGATAAAAATAAAATAATTAAATAATGACATTTTAATTAATATAATATTAATTAAAAGTGAAATAAGTCAAAGTGACTTATAAAAACCTAACACCACATCAAACAAGAAAGAAAACAAAAACAAGCAAGGGGGAACTTCAAGACAAAGTCAAGGGGTCCTCTTCAATGGTGAAACATGTCCACATAAGTCTCATAATTGCTTATAAACTTTATCATCACTGCATAAGGGGAAACATCCATGATGTGGTCATGTCCATCTTCATGGCTGCTGTAATGTTCTTGACTTGGCTAGTCTAGGAAACGCTGCTAATGTGTGTGTAGGATCAAAGGTTTACAGCATATAAATGATCATACAAATAATAAACGCGACAAAGGACTGCAAGTTTGTATTATGATATCTCTGTGGATTACAAAGTGGCCGAATGCGGCTGAATAACTGACAATACTCAACTAGATCAACATACAAAGGATCTTAGCCGGAATATAAATAAGCAACTGCGGCTGAATAAAATAACAACACTCGGCTAGATCAAAAGACAAAAGGATCTTAGCCGCAATACAAATAAGCAACTAAAAGATAATATCCGGAATATGGGAGCACTGAAGAATGATGGAAGACCTGGATGATCCTCCCGGTGACTAGGGTGTGTCTTTCAACACCGAAATCAGCCAACTGGTGTCTTCCTCCTGGAATACACTGAACTATCTCTCCTGAGATGCGCCTCTT
>SNQJ01S0000152.1:296628-333721 GCA_010110895.2 Picea sitchensis
ATCAACCACCAAGGAACACATCCAAGGATCAATCCGAGCACCAAGCAAGGATTCCCTGGAACACATCCAGGGGCCCTAGAACACATCTAGGGACTTATATCATCAACCACCAAGGAACACATCCAAGGATCAATCCAAGCACCGAGCAAGGATTCGCTGGAACACATCCAGGGGCCCTAGAACACATCTAGGGACTTACTGCTTGGTCCTTGACCAAGAACCCCAACAATATATTGGGGGCCCTCACTAGGGTCTTTTGCCATGGCTCTAACTGCTTGGTCCCAAACCAAGAAACCCCAGGAGTGCACTGGGGGCCCTAGACCTCAGCGAGGGTCTTAGCTATCCACCGGAGAATGGCTCTTGTAACTGCACTAATTTCAACAATAACAAAATCACACCTTAAGAAATTTGATCTCTCTGGGTGCTCTATAGCTCTGAGTTTAATGCTTGTTGAATTTTTTAGATGTTGTCACATACAACATGTAGTTATTTATTTTTTGTTACGTTACATTACGTGACAACATCTCCCCCATACTGGGTTGTAGAGCACCTCGCTACTCTTGGTGCAATGATTTAGATTTAGTGGTCTTCTTTTAAATCCATTTTCTGTATGTGTTTATCCGTCAATGCATACCAAGCTCTATGAGTCTGTTTAAGCTTCTACATGCCTTCTTCAACTTACACACTAGATGCTCTTTCCTATTTTGCATGAAACCTCTGGTTTGCTGCATGTACACTTCCTCTTCTAAATCGCCATTTAGAAAGGCACCTTTGATATCCATTTATTGAAACCCATTTGCAACCAATTGTTTTATTCGCCTTTAGGCATCTCCATAGGTTCCCATTTTCCATTTCTTTGTATGGAATTATATTCCTCCTGGATTGTTTTGTCATGTTCTTTCTTTCGAATGATATGTAAATTGCATTCGATATTTTGGTGGACAACTTGTCACAACAAATATTAATATTACTACTGTAAAAACAATGACACTATACTCTAGCAGTTGATGTCCATGTTGCTCTTTGCTAATGACGTAATCCTCCTAGCATCATCTCTAGAGGGGCTACAAAGACAGTTGGATGCCTTAGCTCTCTTCTACAGCCTTCGACAGTTGACAGTCAACCTGGGTAAAACCAAGGTTATGATCTTCAACGGGTTGAATAAGACCACATACCTTCATTTCTTCTTTAGAGGGGAGGAGATCGAGATCACCGACACCTACACATATTTGGGGGTGCAATTCTCAGGACCCCGCTTCAGTTTGTGACCGACCCTCTAGCCTCAAATCAACAAGGGATATGGATCCTTATCCCTTCTCTAAAGACCGTGCTTCCAACACCATTTTCAGGACATCTCATTTAAGATGTCCCTGATGGACTCCCCTATCCGACCCACTATTCTATATGGCTCAAAGGTTTGGGAGCCTTCTCTACTTGATTTTGATTGGGCTTCAACTAAGAGAGTCTAGACCCTTCTCCTCCGACACATCATTAGATGCAAGAAAATAATCCCTTAGCACATAATCCTCGCAGAGTTTGGGGCCCGACCCTTTCGATTTGAGACAATGTTTAGATTGGTCTCTTTTTTGCATCGCATCTGGAGATTCGCTGACTTGGTGAAAGGGCGAGACTGGTACACATACTAGGCCTATTGTTCTTCATAGACCATTTCCCTCTCTAGCCCTTCGGGTCGGGTTTGATGTTGGTTCATAGGGGTTTCAGATCTTTTAGAGTCCATGGGCATTCAGATGGACCATCTCCCTCTGTTTAGATACTTCTTAGATGCACTTGGCCACCTCCTACCTACCAGACAAGAGTTGAATAGGATCATCAACGATGATATTTGCAGGCAGTTTATCCAGATCACTTGAGTTAACCCTCAGGTGGGATATGCCCAAAGATGGCCTTTTACATTGAGCACTTTTTAGAGCTTAGAGATGGGCTCATTCTTCGACAACAGTATACACTTCACCATTGGGTGCATGCTCTTTGATTCCCATAGGCTAGTTCAGAGTGGGTTCCCATAGACTTCGTGTATAGACCAACCACCAAATAGATCAATCAGATAGGATTTGCTAGCTATGCCATCTATAAGAGGTCAATACTGAGGAGCACTTCATCTTCCACCACCCCATCTACTATGAGATTAGGGGGGGGGGGTTCCATTGCCTATTCAGGGGGACTTAGACCCTCATTGGATTCTTTGATATTTCTACCAGAGATGCTTGGCCTTATACATACAGGAGGCCCTCAAGCTCTGAGCCCATTTTCTTCAACCTCCTACTAGATTAGACTTCACCCAACAACTCACTTCCTTTTCACAGTGCTACCCTCAGGAAGGGACACTAAGAGACAGACATATATTGACAGAACTTTGGACTCCAGATCAGTGCGGACATATGGGACCTTCCCCCATCCCATGATATTTCAGCAACATGACCAGATCAGACCCTCCTCAAGTGTTAGATGAGATCCCTCAGGCCTTAGTGGTGAACTACCTCTTCCAGACAACATCGCAGTGGACGATCCAAACATCCCACTAGTTCCCCCTCTGGACATCATACTATACTAAGCTTTCCTCATCCCGCCTCGGATGTTAGGAAATATGGGTCTATTCCATGACAAACCTACCTCATTACTTTTGGTTCTTCTCATCCATGGATCTTCTCTCCCTATACATTGTGAATTTTCAAGCCCTAGGTGACTATTGTCCTATGTTTCTCATAATTAAATAAATTAAATCTGAACTTATTTAATTACAAAAATAAATATTTATAAACATGCAACAATCACATATAGTTGCAAATGAATAGTGGAAGCATAAACACGATACACCGATAATTACACCCTCAAATAAGCTTTTCATTTAAATTCCAAGCTTACAGGGAAACCTCCACAAGTTGTCAAACTAACAATTGTATGGTATACACAAAAAAATCAAATCTGCACTTATTGAGATAGATCTGCTTCTTGGAGAACTGAGAATCTGCCTGCCTGATCTGCTATACAACACTGTACAATGTACTTAGGCTTGCTTCTCGACCTTGGCTCCTCTCCTATGCTTTGAATCTGCTCAATTGATCTCTCTCTAATTTCTTCAGTCTTCTTGGTATACAGAAATGTGTGTTCAACCTGTCCCATCTTGTTCTATTTATGCTTTGAGAGAGATAACTAATCTCCTCAATCCGAGCAACTAATTTCCCAAATCTTAGCAACTAATCTCCTTAATCCTAGCAACCACTTTATATCAACAATGAGCTTTGTATGGCTAAAATTAGATCAAATCTAATTCACTAATATTCTAGAATCTCTAGGATATTTCATTTAGATTTCTAAGACTAGAAGAACATAGGAAATTTGATTTTCACTTTTATTTATTTAAATGAAATTACAAGATGGTATTATTTCCCACTTTTACTAAGTGGTCACTAGAAGTTGTCTTGAACTACTTCTCGCACGTTCACACCTAACATGTGCAAGAAGCTCCTACTCGAGCTATTTTTCTCAACACTCCCTCTTAGTGAGGAAGGAATTCTGCACCAATCCAAGTCTGTCTCTGAATGCTTCAAACTTCCTTTTTGCTAAGGGCTTGGTCAGAGTATCAACTTCCTACTGATCGTGGGGAAATACTAGAGCTTTATTGCTCCCTTCTAAATCTTGTCTCTAATGAAGTGATATCTGATCTCTATGTGCTTGGCCCTGCCATGAAACACTGGATTCTTAGAGAGTTTGATACAATTATGATTATCACAGTAAATGACTGTAGGCTCCAACTTCTTATCAAACAATCCTGCAAATAAATTGCGAAGCTAGATGGCCTCACAACTAGCAGTACTAGTTGCCATGTATTATGCCTCTGTTGAGTTAAGTGCCGCAGAAGTTTGCTTCCTGCTGAACCATGATACCATTGTTGAACCCAAACTAAAGCAACACCTTGAGGTGCTCTTCCTGTTTGCGATTCTGCCTGTCCAATTTGAGTCTATATACCCCTAAAACTTCACCTCACCATCTCCAAGATATCTCAGACCATACTCCATTGTGCCCCTCAAATACCCGAGCACATGTTTTGTTGCTTCCCAATGCTCCTGCCTCGGCTCTACCATGAACTGACTCATGGTGTTCACTCCAAAACATATATATGGTCTGGTGTTGACAAAATACATTAAGGATCCTATCAACTGCCTGTACAACGTGGGATCCACCAACTCTGAATCTGAAGCTGTCACCTTCTTCAGATTGGTGATCATTGGTGTGGCCATAGGTTTGCAGTCCTCCATTTGAAATCTTTTCAAGATCGCAACTGCATACTTACCCTACCCAAGGAATATCTCCTTTGGTTTCTGCCAAACCTTCAAACCCAAGAAGTAATGCATCATGCTGATGTCCTTCATCTTGAACTCAACTGACATATCTGCTTTGTACCTTGCAATGAGCTTCTCGGCACCTGTAAGAAACAAGTCATCTACATATAGCACTAGCATAAGCAAAGCAGTGCCAACAAATATATAATATAAGTTAGGATCTACTTCACTTTTGGTGAAGCTCATACTCAACAAATATCCATCGATTCTGGAATACCATGCTCTCGGTGCCTGCTTGAGTCCATACAAGGCTTTATTAATTCTGCAAACATGAGACTCCTTCCCATTTACCCCAAATCCATGAGGTTGCTCTATATACTCTTCTTCCTCAATGATCCCATTAAGAAAGGCTTTCTTCACATCCATTTGATGTATCCTCCATCCCATAAATGAAACTAAAGATATAATTTCCCTAAAGGAAGTGTACCTTGCGACTGGAGCAAATGTCTCCTCATAGTCCACTCCCTCTTTCTGGGAGAACCCTCTCGCCACAAACCTCACCTTGAACTTCTCGATGTTGCCATTGTAGAAAATCTGAGCACAAACACTTAGCTAAATCTTGATTTCAACCTCCATTATCACTATAACTGTAATGCAGTGAAATACTAGCATTCTACAGGAGCATACGAGTAGAAATACATTAACTAAGCAATAAAAAAGTAGCGGAAAAACAATGAACAACAGACAAATCTCACACTTGAACACTAGAAATTTTGGGCAATGCTCCTGGAAAAACCCACGAGGGGAAAACCAGTTTTAAGGAGATTTTATTATTGAGCTTCAAGGGAAAATTTCAGAGTTACAACAACAATAATATCAACATTTAATTAATAGTAACTTATCTCCAAAATCAGCACATGAACTCCTTGAGAATCATACCAAACTCAGCTACCTCGATTTCTGTGCACTGTACAATCATGTACAACAGAAATGCAATTGTACGACCCTCAATAAATGCGCCCAGATTTGACTGAGAAGTATAGTACTCAGCTGTACGGATTCCCACAATAGAACTTCTCGAAATTCATGACAAACTCAACTAAACTTGCTGCCTCGAATTTCGTGCCCTTTCTCAGCTGTGCAAACAACCATAAATGTTGTACGGACTCCTCCTTCAGCTGCTGTGCGGACTGAGCTACTGAATGCTAAAACTTATCTTGGATGCTTGCCTATTCTTGCCTTGGAATGCATGCCAACCCAACTTGCTTCTGCTCTCTTTCTCTAAGCTCAAAATCTCTCTTGGGATTTGTGACTCTTCACCTTCCCTCTCTCCTCTCCTCAAAGTGTGCGCCCCACTTCTCCACTAGAGTTGCCTTTATGCATTTCCAATGTGTAACTACCCTAACCCTTGGTCTTCCAATGAGATTGATGGTCAAGATCTAATCTTGCCCTCATGAGATCAACGGTCGTGACTTAATCGTTCGTTGAGATCACTTAAGTCACTTAAGTGACCCACACCCTCATAAAGTCACTTTACACATTAAAAAAATAAAAGGCTCAACTTTATAAAAATAAAGTCACTAGGAGAAATGTGCTCGGTCACTTCCGCATGCTGGGCGCTGCCTATGCAGAAGTAGCTCCGAGCTACCAAATCTAATACTCCTTCTTAGCGAGGGAGGTACTTCTGGTACCTCCACCAGAATTTGCTACCATAGCTGCTCCCTCTGAACTAGAGACCTCTGCTCCCATTGCACTAGAAGCATCTGTTGCTACCTCCGTTGATATATGAACTGAAGACATGCTCCTAGGAGACTTCACACTCTCCTGAGCATCCATCTGTGTCAACTCATGCCTGCTGAGTCCTCTGAGAGTCTTGGAAGAGGGATGAGTCCCCGATATCAACTCTCTCTCCTGTGCAACCCGCCCACTCTTCGACACAGACTCTGAATCCAGAAATCCATTGGACCCCAACACAGGTTGTCCCAACAACCTGTACAACCTCTCATACTTGAAAGTTGAAACCAAGCAACACTGCTGTGTTTGGAGTAGCTCCCTCTGGATAAAACAATACCTGTCCACAGTAGAAAGCAACTCCAAATCCATCAACCTCCAAAGCTGACTCTTAGAGCAAGTTACTGTCATCTTTGGAATATACAACACCTCGGCTACCTCCAGAAAACCTTCTGACTCTTAGTTGGAATCTAACACTTCCAGCCCCCTTCACTGCAAGCTATGGGCTGGTACCAATACCCACAAAGCAGTCCGAGTCTGTTTCTAAAAGACTAAGGAACACTGACCTTATTCCCGTCATATGTCGAGAAGCTCCACTGTCCACGAACCACACTTCAATGTCCTCGAACGCTAGACAACCACTACTTAAGGGACCGGTCATCAGAGAAAATTCCCTCTCATATTTCTTTTCAAACTTAGCAATCTCAGCTGATGTTGACACCTCTGGTTCCTACTTCTTCTTCTTCTTATTCGGACATTGACTAGCGTAGTGGCCAGTCTTGTGACATGCAAACCATTTCACTTTGCTCATGTCTTTCTTCTTCTCCTTGCTCTTTCCCACAAGAGCAACATTTTGCTTGTCTGATCCATCCACTGCCTTCTCCTGAGACCCCTCCCAGATCTCCTCCTGTGTAAAGTCATCCCACAATCTGCTCCAGTCAGGGAGCTTCTCTCTCTCCACCACGCACTTCACGAAAGCTTCCCACTCCTTGGTGAAGCCTTTGAGGGCTATATGCACCAACTATGAGTTTGGAATAACTTCTCAGACAATTGCTAACTCGTCCTTCACCTGTGCAACTCGGGTGATGTAGGAGGCCACACTCTCTCCCTTGGCCATCCTAGTACCATGGAGATTGTCCCGAAGAGCCATTTTCCGGTTCTCATTCTTTGCCTCATACAAATTCTTCAGTGCATCCCACATGTCCTTGGCTGTCTGCTTCTCAGCCAAATGTGGAATAAGGTGGTCTCTGACTCCGTCCAAAATGATTCTCCCAGCCCTTGCTTCCTTCACTTCATGAACATCCAGAGCAATGGGATCTGACGCAAGTACTGGCATGATGGTATTCGCAAACGACCACAACTTGTTCTCCTTGAGAACACTTGTAATTCTCACCTTCCACTGTAGGTAGTTGGAGATCCCCTCCAACCTATCTTCAAACCTGATACTGGAAGTCATCTTTGTTCAATTGACAAAGAACCTTTCTTTCCCCTCCTTCCAAGCAAATGCCCCAGCAAGTCACTGCTGTCCTGGTGTCAAGGCTGTCCACTGAACTTTAGATCCCTAGCTCTGATACCATGTAGAAAATACGAGCACAAACACTTAGCTAAATATTGATTTCAACCTCCAATATCACTATAATTGTAATGCAGTAAAATACTAGCATTCTATAGTAGCATATGAGCAAAAATACATTAACCAGGCAATAAAACAGCAGCGGAAAAACAATGAACAATAGACAAATCTCACACTTGAATGCTAGAAATTCTGGGCAATTCCCCTGGAAAAACCCACAAGGGGAAAACCAGTTTTAAGGAGATTTTATTATTGAGCTTGAAGGAAAAATTTCTGAGTTACAACAACAACAATATCAACATTTAGTTCACAGTAACTTATCTCCAATATCAACACATGAACTCCTTGAGAATCGTGCCAAACTCAACTGCCTCGATTTCTATGCACTGTACGGTCATGTACAATAGAAATGCAGCTATACGATCCTCAATAAATGCACCTAGATTTGATTGAGAAGTACAATACTCAACTGTACGGATTCCCACAACAAAACTTCTCGAAATTTGTGCCAAACTCAACTGGACTTTATGCCTCAAATTTTGTGCCCTTTCTCAGTTGTACGAACATCCATAAATGCTGTACGAACTCCTCCTTCAGCTGCTCTACGGACTGAGCTACTGAATGCTAAAACTTCTCTTGGATGCTTTCTTATTCCTGCTTTGGAATGCATGCCAACCTAACTTGCTGCTGCTCTCTTTCTCTAAGCTCAAAATCTCTCTTGGGATTTGTGACTCTTCGCCTTCCCTCTCTCCTCTCCTCAAAGTGTGCACCCCACTTCTCCACTAGAGCTTCCTTTATGTATTTCCAATGTGTAACTGCCCTAACCCTTGGTTTTCCAATGAGATTGATGGTCAAGATCTAATCTTGCCCTCTTGAGATCAACGGTCGTGGCTTAATCATCCGTTGAGATCACTGAAGTCACTCAAGTGACCCACACCCTCATAAAGTCACTTTACACATTAAAAAAATAAAAGGCTCAACTTTATAAAAATAAAGTCATTTGGGAGAAATGTGCTCGGTCACTTCCGCATGCTGGGCGTTGCCTATGCAGAAGTACCTCCGAGCTACCAAATCTAATAGCCATCTTTAGCATGCTTGATTTTGTAGAGCTACCTAGAAGTTACTATTGACTTCCCCTCTGGTCTTGGCACTATGTCCCAAACCTCATTCTTCATGATGGGAGTGTATTCCTCCACCATGGCCTCCTACCAAACCTGTTGGTCTGCTGCGTCCTAAAAACTGGAAGGCTCAGAATCAATGATGTTGCTCATCAATGCCATGTAGTTTGGAAACTTCTTCGGAGGCATGCTCTCCCTAAATGTGCTCCTAAGAGCCATAACATACTCCTGAGCATCCCTCAATGTCTGAGTGAAGCATTGAGGTCTCCTGACAGAAATGGAAGGGGCTATTGTCTCCTTCTTTGCACTTGAAGGCTGCTATCCTGAGCTGGGTGACTATGGTGATCCTTGCTCAACCTTTGGAGCTTCCTGCTCCTCATCCTCTGTCACTAGAATGGGCTCATGCGACTTCCTGGATGAAAATTCTTCCTCAAACTTCACATCCCTGCTCACAACTGTCTTGCTCAGCGCTGGAATGTAGACCCTATAAGCCTTTGAAGTCTCACTCTAACCCACGAATAAACCCTTCCTGTTGGAGTGCTCCAACTTAGTATTCTTCTCTACAGGTACATGGATGTAGATTGGACAACCAAAGATGTGAAAATGACTCACCTTTGGCGTCACACCAGTGAATGCTTCCTCTGGTGTCTTGTCCTCCAAGATCTTGTGAGGACACCTATTTTGGATGTAGACTGCTATGTTGCAGGTTTCTGCCCAAAGAAACATCGGCAAGTCATTGTCATGAATCATGGCCTTAGTAGCTTCTATGATGGATCGATTCTTTTGCTTTGCAACCCATTCTGCTGTTGGTTGTATGAAATAGTCAACTCCCTCTTTATTCCTGCCTCGTTGTAGAATTCCTTGAACTCATTGGAGGTATACTCATCCCCATTATCTAATCTCAAAACCTTGATCTTCTTTCCTGTCTAGTTCTCAACAAGAGCTTTGAACTCCCGAAACATGCTAAAACTTTATCCTTCGTCTTTAAGAAGTAGATCCATGTCTTGCGAGAGAAGTCATCAATGAAGGAAATATAGTACATGCTCCTTGTGATTGATGCTACTGACATTGGTCCACATACATCTGAATGCACTAAGTGTAGAATCCCCTTAGACTTATGCTCGCTGCTTGGGAAAGTAGCCTCGGTATGCTTTTCAAGTGTGCACCCTCTGCATACTCCCTGCTGCTCAATATTGAACTTTGGAAGACCTGTGACTATCTCCCTTAGAATAGGCAACACTCTATAATGTAGGTGCCCCATCCTCTTCTGCCATAACTCACACAAGTTCTCTGTGTTATGAACTAGGGCTCAAACAGGTTCACCTTGTAACCTATACGAGCTGTCTTCCCTAACCTCGATTACCTGAGTTGATTCTGGGCTAGACTCCTTCGGTTTGATAAGGACCTGCTATATTTTGGACACCAATGTAAAGCCCTCATCTTCCATAACCAAAACAGAAAGAAAATTCTTTTTGAGACTTGGAACAAACAACACATCATCAAAGTCTAAAGAGTTACCTGAGTGGAGCTGAAAGGGACTGGTACCAACTCCTGCTACTGGGTACTTGGCATCATCACCAAGTTCAACCTGAACTCTCGACTCTTGCTCTGTTAGACTTGAAAATGACTCCCGAGATGATGTCATATGCGTAGATGCTCCACTGTCCACATACTAAGTGTTCCTTGGAATTGTACTGGTAGAAAGGTAAGATACCATCGAGAAATCCTTCTCGAACTTGGCAACAACTCGCTCATCTGAGTTTCAACTAAGGTTGCTACCTGATTCTCCAGACACTGTGATGCATATGGCCGTGCTTATGACATATGAACCACTTGATTTTACTCAAGTCCTTCCTTGACTGTGAGGTTGACTCCTCACTCTTTCCCTTAACCTTACTAGGTCCTTTACCTCTGCCCTTCTTGGTTTAACCAATTAGGGCTAGGTTGTCGTCACCACCCTTCTTGCTGGCCTTTGGCTCCATCCGAGTCTCCTACCGGATGCAGTGATCCCAAAGCCTCTCAAATCTAGGAAGGTTCTCACGAGCACAAATACCCTTGAAAAATGGTTCCCATGAAGCTGGGAATCCATTTAGTGCCATGATTAGTAGCTCTACATCTGCAATCTTCTCCCCAACTGTTGCAAGTTGATCACGGATTTGTGTGACCTTAATGAGGTAACTAGTAACGATGTCTGATATGGTCATCTCTATGGATTTGAGTTTGTTCCGTAATATCGTCTTTCTGTTAATGTTCTCATGAGGCTAACCAGAGCATCGAACATCTCCTTTGTCGTTTTCTTCTCGGATAGGTGAGGAATCAAATGATCCTTCACGGCATCCAAGATCACCCGCTTGGTCTTCACTTCCTTCTTATGTGCTGCCAATTGCTGCGGATCTGTAGGTGGAGTAACTGCTTTGTAATGATGTCATTGTACTCAACAATCCCTTTGACCTACTTTTGTGGTCACCAGTTGGACATTACTAAAATTATCTTATTATCTTATCTTATCTACTACGTAGTGATTTACTTATGCATGATCTTTGAACAATATCAAGAACACATCATTTGTATTATTAAAATTAACCGAGAAATAAGAATAGGTTATGAAACTATAATGGTGAAAACACACCTTATAAATAATAACACTATAAACCCTAGTGGAAAAACTCGACACCGGCAAAAACTCGGCAAGGGTCTTGAAAACATTGCCTTGGAAAAACTTGGCGAAAAAATCGGAAAAACTCGGCAAACATTAAAAAATATATAATTTATTCATTTTTTTTCAAAATTTTAAACATTTTTCAATATATAAAGCAACAACAACATCATATAAACAGATAGGCACATAAATATGGAGAAAGAATCGATATATATTATATAGTGGAGGCCAAACAAAAACCGATACATCAAAGTCATTATTGAAAGTCTGAAACCAATACAAAATGACATCAATGATCACATTTATAAATGTATATGTCCCAAAACTAGCAACTAGCTATATGGTATCAAATTATCAATGCCCTCTCCCCCTTTTACGGGAAAAAATCAGGGGCTTTTTGCCAGGCCTTGAACTAGAGGCAGAAGGTCCTGGTCGGACATCAATGCTGGATGGAGGACTAGCTACTCCAATATGTGTAGAAAGTGGTGTTCCACTTTCAACTAGCTCATCATCCTCCATGGTGTATGAATGAATCTCCTCCTCCTCCTCCTCATCCTCCTGCTGGTGCTGTTGCTCCTGGTCCCCCTCCTCTAACCATGCAGGTGCCTCATCCAAGAGAGGCACCTCAATCTCCACCCTCCACTTAGATAATATATCAATATTGTCCAAAGAAATGACATCCACTTCTGGCTCTTTCTCTATCTGCCTCATCCAAAGTCGGAGATTGTAGTGGACGTACACCAAGTCATTAAGACGTGGGAATGCCAACCTGTAAGAGGGTCATAAAAGACTTGATGAGTGTTGAGGGTTATAAATTTAAATTACAATAAATGTAATTGACTAATTGCTTTGTTAAAGTTCTAACTTCTAACCTGTTGCGTCTTTTGGAGTGTATTTTGTCATAAATACTCCAATTGCGCTCACAACCCGAAGAGCTACAGGTTTGACTGAGTATTCTAATGGCAATTTTTCATAAATTTGGTGCTTTTGTGCCATAGTTCCTCCACCAAACATCTGTAATAAATAAGAAAGAAAGAACACATTAAAGTTTTAAACAATGAACATAATCAACTTTCAAATAAAAATTTAATTTTGAAATTTAAAATACATAATTGAATTTTATAAATCTAATGACTTACGTGGCATCAAACGGGTCCTTAGCCTGACTGCATCTTCAAAGCCAAATAATCCAGCACATTCTCTATACATCTCTATCTCGCGATTTATTTCATCGCGAATGTTAGCATCAGGTACCATCCTCCAAAGACAAGTAAAGAGGCCATCCATCACCTCGTCATCAAAGTCAAAGTTGCATTTGTAGGAAAATGCAGGGTTGAGGAAAAGCGTTGTTGCATGAATGGGTCGATGGAGCATTCCGGTCCACCGACTATCAATCAAATCCCATATTCATCATCTGTCTGTTGAACCTAGGGGTACCCTTTCCCTCATAATAAGCTCGGATATATTCTTTGGCCTTATCCATGGCCTCATACAAATAGCCCATTACGGGCTTATCGCCATCAATCAATCTCAGAACCTTTACCAAAGGTTCAACAACGGAGCAAACTTCTTCTACTCCTTCCCAAAAGGAGTCACTGTACACCAATCTAGCAATGGCTCTACCATCCTCTCGCCTGCTATATCTGCAATCACGCCACTCACTAGAAACAAACATTTGCTTCAACTCATACTGACATTGAAGCAAATAATAGAGGGTGAGGAAGTGTGTCGCAAAACGTGTGACTGCCAGACGTCGCAACTCCCTATCTTTGGCGTATGTCCTCACGAGGTTGAGAACAAAAGCATGGTTATATATGTACTTAGGGATGCTCTTCGCCTGATCAATCACCTCCTTGACGAAGGGAATTTTCCCCACATCCTCAAGCATCAAATCAATGCAGTGTGCCGCGCATGGAGTCCAAAACACTGTGGCATGCCTCTCCATAAGCATCCTACTAGCAACCATAGAATTAGCTGCATTATCTGTCACGATTTGCACCACATGGTGTGCACCAATCTCCTCGATTAACCCATGCAACAACTCACATAATAATGCTGCATCTTTCACATGTGCGAATGCATCAACTGATTTTATGAACATGGAACCTTTAGGACAATGTACCAAGAAATTGAGAAGGGTCCTACCCTTCCCATTTGTCCATCCATCAGACATCACTGTGCACCCGGAGCTTTCCCATGATTCCTTGAACTCCCCCAACCTGGCATTGATGTCCTTCTTTTCTGCTTGAAGAATAGGCCCCCACAACTCCTCATATGAAGGGGCTTTAAACCCCGGGCCAACAACTGCAATGGCATCACACATCGGCTGCCAAAATGGGTTGTTTCTGGTGATGGTGAGAGGTAAGTCACTCCAGAAAAGACACCTCCCCATTAACCTGCTTGCTTCTTGCTGCTCCCTTTTTTTAACCACTGATTTAATTGATGGTTGTGCTCCAGGTCCAGTTCTTGGAACAAAGTAAGATGGGATCTTCCCAACAGGTGAATCTGCGGTTGTGGAGCCCCTCCCACTACCCTCAATGGCATGGGCAGATATCCCTGGTGAACTTTGATATATCTTAAAAGCTGCAAGTTCAGCTTTTTTTGTAGTTGACTCTTCCTTCTTTCTGTCTTTTGTATTAATTGAATCATGGGCAACTCTCATAATCTCTGGGCTCATGTTTTTACAAGGCCCAACATCAAACCCCAGAATTTTGGCCAAATGGTATTTCAACCTGTATACTCCTCCTTTAATATGCGTCCCACATAATTTGCAAAATAAAGAATTTTGGTTTGTTCCTTTTCAGTGTCACCATACTCTCACATTGGATCCAAGGCTCTAGGCATGTTTGCTGAGTGCTATGGGAATGGACCTAGGGCACAAAAACACAAAAAAATACATTAAACCCCACTTGAAAAAAATTGCAGCATATTAATTTAAAAAATCAGCCATCCAAAGAAGAATGTTAGCCATGAAAAATGGCATCAACAATGTGGCTAAAAAACTAAAAAAACAAGCTAAATACCCCATTGAAATTTTCCAAAAAACCCCTTACATTTTGTTTGTTCTATAAAGTATTGGCAAGATGATAAAAAAAAAAAACTAAATCTAAGCAAACAAAGAAGCAAGAAAACATGCAAGTGTATGGAAACAATTAGCATACAAATTGGGAAGGGCGTACATACCTGTGCTTGGAGGTTGTGGATGAAAATTTCAAAGATCCAACTGGTTGAAGTTTGAACCTTGCTCCACCACAAAAATCTTCAAAGTTTGTGGATGAATCCACTACTCTGCCTTTGCACACTTCAAAAATGCTTGATGGCCTCCACAAACTTCTTCCCTTGCTGCTCCACAAAAAAAAAAAAAACACAATGACAAAAAAAAAACCGAATCAAGCTCTTTATCCCATGGCCTGGGCGACTATGGCAAGTTTTACTGATTTTTTCTGAGTTTTGGCGAGTTTTTCAAAAATTCGCGATTTTTTCAAAACCCAAAAACTCGCGATTTTTTGTTTTGAAAAAATTGGCCCTCTAAAAAACTCACGATTTCCCCGATTTTTGCCGATTACTCGGTGATTTCTTCTACTAGGCCATAAATGCACAATTTACCTTGGAGAAACATGTGAGGGAAAAATTCCAACTAGAAATAAAGGATTGTGCTTTGCTTTTATTATTCTTAGAGTTTACAAAGCAACTGGACATGGTGCCCTGATACAGACTGCTACAGGGTCACCTTATTCCTTTGCTTTCTGTGTTATGTATTTCCTTTGTAGTTGCTTGACTATGGAACAAAAAACCACAGCAGTAGAAATGAAACTCCTCCCCCTTTGTGGCTAGGGTTTTAATTTTAACTTAAGTTGCACGAAACATATATGACAAATGGTTCCCATGAAGCTGGGAATCCATTTAGTGCTTGCTATGCTTACAAGCTTGAAGCAACTACAAATGTTTATGGTGAATTTTAAAATTTAATATTATATATATATATATATATATATATATATATATATATATATATATATATATATTATTTTAGATCTAACACATAAATTGCTTGAAAAATTTGGGGGTCTTGGCTCTAGATAGATCGGGACTGGCCCCCCAACCTGCCATTGCTTGAAAAATTTGGGGGTGCGCTCTAGTCGTCCCGGGGACGCGTCCCCCCGTCCCCATTGTTCCCTTGTCTCGAAAACCAATGCAACATAGGTTTTAATCCATCAAGGAACCTTAGCCATGATTTACTTTACCTTTTGGAACCTTGCCTTGGTTCCCACAAGCACAAAAAAATGCCTTGGTCCACAAGAGCGATTAGGGAGTGCTTGGGGTGTAATTTTTAAAGCTCAGGGAGTGCCCCAATAATGTCTTGGGAGCGCTTTGGGAGAACCGCTACTAGGACACTTCCCATAGCGACATGGAGTGCCTCAAAAAGATTGGGAACACATCCCTGAGAGTGATATGGAAGTGCATCTCTCCCTATTTGAGCGCATTTTGAGATAGAAGCCAAGGGGAGGATGCTCCCCCACAATGTAGGTGCCTACTATAGATTTTGAAAGCTCTTCAATTTTTTGAAGACGAGCAAGGCGAGACTTAAAGAGATGGCCCTTCTTATGATAGTAGTTGCATTTGACTTTTTTCGTCTTGGAGGATTTCAAGTACTCCCCTTTACCTTGGTCGGACTTATATTCAAGAGGGGTTGAGATAAAATTTTGATGGGATTGATCTCGGGGGGTGGGTGGGGGTAGTTTCAAAGTAACTTGAAATTGAGATTAAAGAAAACCTCCTCAGGAGTAGGAGTAGGAGTAGGATCCTTGACAAATAAAGGAATGTTGTAAAATATAAGAACAGAGGATTTGAATGCTAGAGAGATTTTTAGAACGATACTGACAAATTCCAGATCTAATTTTCCTTCTCCTCCTACTTGAAATATGTCAACCTTCAGGTTTTTAAACCTTGATATATGACAAAGTCACCCATCTTGAGATTGTAGAGTTTAGTTTCAAGTCGGTTGACTTGAGTAACATTCATTGTTTGAAAGAGAGTTTTGAAGGTATCCTAGATTTTCTTTGCAACTTTGTTCCGCTTGGTATGATGAATGAGATCAGGTTCAACATAAAGTGTGATTAACCCAAGAGCTTTGTTCTTCTTCAAACATATGAGGTCATAATTGCAGTCATCTTCAATGGGAAGCAGCCTCGCCAAGCACATCCATAGATTTTTGCTTCAAAGTATGGGAGTCATTTGATCCACTCTAGAATGATAGTTGGCCCCCTTCAAATGGGAAACAACCATTTTGAATAATAGGCTTAACAACAGCAGGATGAAGGCTCCTTAAGGAATGAAGACTTCAAAAAATTGTGTTTATATATCCAAATGGTACAAAACCCTAGGTAGTCCTAGGAATGAAAGCGTTGGCCTTAAAGAAGGGTGAAAAGTGCCAAAGAACACCCTAGAAGGAAGGTGCATCCCAAGATTAGGATTTATATCTCTAAAATCCCTTAGAGAAACCCTAGAAGAGATGATCCAAGAAAACCTTAGTTTTGCATTGTAACAAAGATGACACTAGCCAATAGTTTCAGGATAAGCCAAAAGAATTGTGAGAGTAAGGTTCACACTTGCTCTGATACCATGTTGAGATTGAGAAGGGTCAGCAAAAGAATCGATGGAATCAAATTTCACCCAAATTCTGAATTAGTCTTCTCACAAGTGCACTAGAGAGAGATAAGTATAGTGCACTAGAGAGAGAGTGCAAAAGCCAAGCACAAGTGCTGAATACAGAAATACACAAGTGTGCCCAAGAGAAAAAAACCAAAACTAAGTGCCCTTAGGCTTTGTTACTGCTTGATTTGTCCTATGAAATTTGGAAGGTCAACCCCTGGGACAAACTGAGGGCAACTTGGAAGGGAAACCACCGTCACCTAAGCTCCCACTTCCCTGCTTTTCTTAGATGAATATAAGTCACCCAAAGGGGGGCTTCCCTACATAGGATTTCTCTGCTTGTATGATCTTGCCAATGTATTGCTAAGCTTCTGTTAAGCTGGAAATTAACTTTGAAGACATCAAAGAACATGAGATAATCACAATTTATAAAGCGACCCTCCCAGGAGTCATGGGTGATTTTTTTCAAGTCCTAAAACCGTCACTTTCAAAATTGACAGTCCTATGGTTTGTTTCTAGTCTGATTGTTTTGGCTGTTTACCACAGGAAGGGAATATATGAGGCCAGAGCAAAGGATATCAGATCTTGTATCACTCAGAAATCGACCTTTTATGGTACCAAGAAGAGTTTCCAGCCTACTGTTACAATCATAAAATCAGCGTTTCGAAATGAGATAAAGGCTGTAACACAGAGTTTGAAATGATGCACGTTTATGTCTCTATCAAGCAGCTTAAATGAAGCCAAGATACCCAGGTCTAACAGCCTTATATTAATGTTGCTCTTGGTGTTGTAACTCTTTTAAATACTTCCAACAGTACAACGAAATTACCATTTACTAAACCCTGTTTCAAGTGTGCACAAACTCAGATTCCTTGCTACAGATTATGACAGTCCCTGCTGTTCCAAAAGACAGATGTACAGAATACTGCAGGGTGTTCTAGGACTCACAAAGATTCCCTCACACAGACCTGTGATTTAGGTTATGAACAGATACAAATTTAACCAACAGATTTGCATAGGGGAATGCACACTAACACCTTGTGTTATATTATCATGATGGGTTAAGCAATGTCTTTGGCAGCAGAAGATCCTTCAACTATATACCTTAAGCTCAGCACTGCTGCCTGCCAAACCTAGAGTTGAAATTATGAATATATGGCTGAAAAGAAATGTACCAGTGCCTTACAAAAGATGGGGTGAATCGGGTCAGGTGTGCATTTGAGGGGAATTGATCCACTTGAAGAATGAGGTGCACTAGCTGGGGCATCCAAGCAAGTAGTCACATTGTTCTAAACCCTAAACAAACTCAAAAAATCCTCATCATACTATTCTTCCAAAGTGGACAAGACAACAGTTATGCAAACTAATAAAAACTATGAGACAAATGATAAATCCATGTGTATTTTACCATGTATTGAGAAAAAATATAGGAAAAAATCTATTTCAAATGGTTAGCTCATGACAAGATTGAACAATGTTACCAGAGCAAAATGATGCATAACATCTGATGAAGAAATCTCAGAAATTTTATGCATTAACAGTGGGGCGAATCCAATCTCTGGGGCGCACTAGCTAGTACCAACCACAAGTTTCCCTCAACAAATAAACCAGGGCTTAGATGTACATTCCTTCAACTACCCCAAAATATGAGTGAAAGGCTGCGTAAATATCCAAAGAACCAACATGTAACAACTATTTCCCGAATAGTTACTTTTCCAATAGCTATTTTCCTCAAGGGGGCTCCCAACTTTTAGAGAGGTCTTCGCCTCTCTTCTAGAAGAGGGGCCCACAATATGATCCTCTTGACAATGTGCTTCATGAAGTATCATTGACTAATAGGATGAGGGGTGAACCCCCCTTTTAAATTCTAAGGCTCAAATTACATCAATCTTATGAAGTCTTCAATAGGGCCCAGAAAAGTGCGCCCCCTTTTTTAGACAATTACGTTTCATATGATGCATTTTGGTGGGGCCCAGGAGTGTTGCGCCAGCCCTTTAGCTAGGAAAGCCAATATAAATCAGTGTTTTTAGAATCGGTCTGGTTCAAATCGAACTGGTCAAACCAGTCGAGTTGATGGCAGGCCGAATCGAATCGGCTATGGAATTGGTTTGGTATCGAACCGGATTTGACTTGGTCGGTTTGGTACCAAACAGGTCAAACTGGCCAAGGCCGTACCTACTCGGCTGAGTAGGTACAAGGCCCACCTGCACGCATTCTAAGTTAAAAAAATCTATTTTTTATTTAAAAAACTAAAAACCTAATATCTAAACCCTACAATTTTGCTATAAAGACAACCCCCCCACTTGCCTCACACCTCTCTCATTCATTAGTTGTGAGCATTGTGAGCGTTTGAATGTTGGAGTTTTGGAGCAGCCGCCACTGTTGAAGTTTGAACTTTGAAGACTGTATAGTGCTGACTCTGCTGAGTGTATTGAAGAGCAGTTTGAGCCTTGAGGAAACAACTTGGAGCTGGTTTGGATGAGTTTGATGATTGATCATTTTGATCAATGATATGTAGTAGACCAGTAGCTTGTAGTTGTAGCATGTTTTATGGACTCTAGAGGCCATTTAGAGCCTCACTGATTATGTATTTTGTTGTTGATATGTATTTCACTCAGTGCCATTTTGATATATACACCCTTACATGGTATATAGATGAACAAACTTTGCATATGTTGTCTCTAATGGTTGGGAATCTTTAAAATAAAATTTTTCATTAAAATTTAATTATTTAATGTGTTTTTTAGTGAATAGAGTCATTGAAATCAGATCTGTCCAAGTCAATCCAAGTCCAAATCGATGTCCAAATTGATAGGTGACCGAGTCGATGTCCGAGTTTAAAAACTATGATATAAATGAAGTCAAGCCCATGTGGGCCCCAAGATAGTGCACCTCTACTTTCTTACTATGGCTGAAGTAAATTTCATGATATGCATTTTTGTGGGGCATAGGAGGTGTGGCCCCCTTCTTTGCTGTGGTCTACAACTTTGATGATGCATCCATAGTGAATTTTGGGCATAAATAGCAAGGCCGCACAAGGTAGCATAATGTTAGGCATTTTTTAAATTATTGATCTTGTAACCTTCTTTAAGACTTAGGAAACCATCCAATTAATAAATATAGATCAACAATCCATGCATTGTTTCACAAGAGAGTATACATGTACATGTGATATGACACCCATATGAATGTGGAACATGAAACAACTGTTGGATATGAACAATATTGAAAGGGGTGAGAAAAGGGACAGGGTGCACCCTCCTAACCATGCACACCACCAAGGAACCATAGTGGGTTGGAGAACTACTGCTTGATCTTTGATGATAACAATGGTGCGGTGAATGATGAATATGCTTAGAATACCCTCGTGCACTCCTCCGAAGCTGCCGCAAAACAATGGTGCTTCATTGCATGGGCCCTGTTGCTGCCTTTATACACACCTCGGGTAACGTGAAAGAAACCTTCAATCCACTGGGTGTGTCCTTGGGGGCAAGTTTCAAGTCAAGGTGCTGTCACCTGATCCTTAACTCCTCCATCTAGGCCAACTCCTAGTGAAGCCAAGGGGGGTAGTCCCTAAAGAAAGTAATCTAAGGCTTGAACTAAACTAAGTACAAGGAAAAGAGTCTAGGGGTTTATTGCAAAAGACAATACACAAAATAAATCTACTCTAACAACATATATCATTCATTCACCACAATCACTTCTGAATAATGAGATACTTGCATAAAAGGTAAAATACATGTAAATGACAATAAGTGAAGGAAATACTTCAAGATAAAATATACATGCTTGGAAAATAAATGTACTTGAAGCAAATGGCTTTATGTATATGAAATGATGAGACCAGTGCCAAATAATGAGATCGTGTGCTTATGCCACTGAAAGTGTAAAGTATCCTGTGGAGATGTCCTTGAAAGTTTTAAAGTTGATTAATGTGAAATTATTATTGCTTGTAGAGATTGCAGTGCAAGAAAGCAAATCTAATCTAAGATGTGGCCTCTCAAGAGACTATTCCTTAGAGTGGAAATTTGCAAAGAGTTTGCTGAAACCCAATAGTTTCACCAACAAACTCACTAAAGGTGCCGGATGTCCAACATGGAGGGGAACAAGCCTGAGGTATTCAGCATGACTTCACACACTCCCATTAGGCTATTTTCCAAACCAAACAATAGAAGCCTTTCGAGATTGTCCTAAGTTAAACTAGATCCACACTAACCAGCCCCGGTTCTAATGAGTTCCCCAGATCTAGCTAGGCTCGTAAGGGTTCAGAGCATACACCAGGGAGTTGAGGGGATGGGTTTATTTGCCAACTTGAAATTGCATAAAAGTAAATGTTTTCTAATTACTACTGTCCACACTGTCCAGCCTCTTTGCAGAGGAGCTGAGGGGATGGGTTTATTTGCTCCAAAAATAAAGAAAAATTGCTGAAAGGAAAATAAACTAGCAATTAAAAATTTACTTTTCCAAATTGAAATCTAAACTAAGTGTTGTAGTGCTTTGTGATGAATTATAAGATTAATTCTAGCTTATACTTAGATGTGAAAGTTGAATCTAAGCTAAAATTGCAAAAATTGACACAATCATCAAAACACCGTTCCCCCCTAGGGGGATGAAGAGTGGAAGTTTGAAGCCCCACTAAATTTATTAATGAAAATTACAAAACTCTTTTTTGGGATGACTTGTGACCATTCAGTAGGGGGGTCACAAGTGTTTACAAAGTTTACAATGAGTTTATTGATCAAGAGGATGCTCTCGAGGTCCTGAAAAGTTCAAATCCGCCCAAAATGAACAGAGTTCCCCCTTGGCTGTTCGCAAACCTGCAAAAAACAACAAGCAAACAGAGACAAAAGATGCCCAAAAACACTTTGGAAGTCTCTTGGATTTATGTCAGTAAAACCCAAAAAATTCTAAGTAAAATTCTAAAGAAAAAGTACAAAAAGGAACTAAGGAAAACAAGTTAGAAAGCTTGCCTCCTTAGGGTCTTTGATTGTTGTTTTAAAACAACAATTTAAAGGCACTTAGATTTGCCAAATATTCAATGAAAACTTTTGGAAAAGGGCTACCTTTTAACCTTTAATAATTTAGAAGAAAACTTGCTAAAATGAGACTTTTCCCTATGCCAGATCTAAACTTTAGATGAAACTTGAAAGTACAAAAATTAGATTTAGTTTAATCTATGCATGCAAAGTAAGATAGCAAATATTTAGATTTAAGTTTTAGATCCTAACACTTGCATGCAATGAAGTAACCAAAATGAAAGTAGAATTTCTTTTGAGAAAGAGAAAAAGAAGAGCTTGTAAGCCTTCAAATCCTTGGGAAAAATAGAGTCTTCTTGGTAGAGGAAAGAGGGACTATGTCCTTATAGATCTTGAAGATGAAGAGGATGCAAACCAGCTCAACCTCGCCTTCAAGCATGTGAACCTATGAGCTTCAAAACACTTGCAACAAAATGTTAAATAATAGTGCTCTCTACATATGAAATTTGGAAAACATGTCAATCAAACAAGAAGAGCATGAAATCTTTGATTACATATATAAAACAACAAGACGTAGAAATGCAAGCTAGCTTAATAAATTTTGTTATTCAATGAGAGATAATTGATCTAGAAAGACAAATCAGTTTAATAGATCATATATTCAACAAATTGAAAGCAAATAATTGAAACAACATCACCTCACAAATTTGGCACAATGACAATTAGCATCCGCACATTGAGATCACTACACCAATCTAGCTTCCAAAGCCTTTTATTCCAAATGATAGTACAATAGTGTTACAACCACAAGCGTTTCTCTCCTACTCTCTTTTACAATGGAGGAGAATGTTTGTATAAATAGCCAAGAGGGTGACAATCCCAATGGAGGAGGGAGCACCACTTGGAAGAGGGTGATTGACATGTGTGGGAGATATGAGAAACACCTCTCCACTTAACTAAAAAATGTGCCATGTGTGAGTGGGTAGATAGAGAGGAGGGGCGACACATGGCCCAAGGGAGGTGAGATCTTCCTTGGGATGTGTGCCCTCCTTGGAAAATGTGCCACATGAAGGAGGGAGGGCGCACCCACTCATTGGGATCTCCTCCCAATGCCACCTCAAAGACTCCAACTCATTCCTAACTCCATCTTTAAGTGAAAGTAAGCTTTAGTTGTCAAGGAGAGAGGGTGAGTTGACTTGAAACATGTCCCCGACATGTTTCCCAAATTTTAGCACTTACTGATTTTTTCTGATTTTTTATGTCTTTTTTGACTTTTGTGAGCAAAATTAGCTTTTTAGTGATTAAAATCACTAATTTTACTCACAAAAGTTGGTACTTAGGTAAAGTGGGTGCTCTAGGTCAAAAATGAATACTCCCAAGGCATATAATGCCTCCTAGTACCACCTTTTTAACTTAGGATTCAGGAACTATTTACAATTAAATATCCCGATTTTGGGGGAAATTTTATTTTTGCATAAAACTTTAAAAAACCTAAGGGGGACTTAGCACATTTCCATGAGACTCTAGGAGGATGTTTATCATGGTAATATACATTAGACACTAGGCTTAGAAGACCATGCTAAGGCCTAACCATGAGTATTTACTCCAGCTTTGGAGGAATTAAGTGAAAAAAGTCTAAAATTATAAATCGCTTGAACAACAAAATATAATTAACAAGTAAAAAATACACTCTAGAGTAATAAACTCATGTCTAAGTCTTAGGAGGCTAAACCTCTTACAAAATTCATCATGCTACACCTCTTATTACAATTTCCCACAGGGTATGGAAATGTGGTAAAAAGTAAAAAAGCAAAAAGGGGGGGCCATACTGGCCGGCTGGATTTTTGAACTCTGAATTTTGAACAAGTAGTTGTTCAATCTTTGGCGGCTCAACTACAAGCCCATCCTAGTGCAACTTGGTGGATAACAGGCCCCATGCAATGTGTGTGGTAATAATAGCTCCGACATGGGAATGTGTGCTTTGGAAGAGGACATGAGAACTCTAGAATCTCTGCTGATATTTGCACCTACACACACCTCATCCAAGAAAAGATCAAATAGACAACACAGGGTGATACTATCACCCAAAGATTCACATAAAAAACTCATCAAAATATAAACATAAAGATTCAATTAGATGCACAATATAAAAAAAATGGTTGCGATACATGTAAGGAACTGAAATGACAACAACTACAAAAAAGACAAGTAATCTAATCTACTGCTCCAAGGAGCTTATTTATTTATTATTATTATATGTCCTTTTTTTTGGATGTATGTCAAGACATTAATCACCACTTGGATAATATAGCTTCAAAATATGCCCATTTATGGGCAAGGGTAACTTCTCACCGTTCAAATGACTTAGATGGAAATAATTAACTCTCTCTTTTCCATGTATCTTGAAAGGACCAAGCCACAAACTCTCAAACTTGCCATGCATCTTGAGCTTTTCCTTTCGTTTATACCACATTAGGACCAAGTCTTTGACCTCAAATAATCTCTCATGAGCTCTCGCCGTTCAAGTGACTTAGATGGAAAGAATTAAATCTTGCTTTTCCATGTATCTTGAAAGGACCAAGCCACAAACTCTCAAACTTGCCATGCATCTCAAGCTTTTCCTTTCGTTTATAACTTTATACCATATCAGGAGCAAGTCTTTGACCTCAAATAATCTCTCAGGAGCTCTCTTATTGAAATTCATTTTGGCTTCTCTTGATGATCAATCAATTGATTGAAGGCTTTCCTATGATTTAGTTCTCTCAATTGATTGATTCGCACTTGAAGAGCACTCTAATTAGAAGTAAAGTGATGTAGCAACTGGTGCATGAGAATCTTTAAGTTGATAGACAACTTGACATCCAACTCATATACTAGTTGAAAAGGACTCATCTTGGTGGCTTTCTTCTTGGTGATTTTGTCTGCCCACAAGGCATACTTTATCTTGCCATCCCAATTTCTTTTGTTGTCGCCCACCACTTTCTTGATAATTGTCATAAGATTCTTATTACTTGATTTTGCCAAACCATTTCCCTGTGGGTAATAATTTGAAGAATGGGATAGTATGATTCCATAATTGAAGCAAAATGTGGACAACTCGACAGAACTAAACGCTTTAGCATTATTGGTCGTAATCTTCTCTGGCATACCAAACCTCGTGATAATCTTTTCTTCAATAAAATTCATTACCACCATTCCAATTGCTCTTTTCATCGGAATGGCCTCAACTCATCTAGTAAAATAATCGGTCATCATCAAAATCCATTTATGGCCATTGCTGGATTTATCTTTAAATTCTCCAATGAAATCCAAACCCCATTTTTGAAAAGGTGCTTCTATAATCACCATTGCAAAGGCAAGGCAACCAAATGCTTCTTCCCAGTAAAGATTGACATGATAGGCACATTTTCATGAAAACGTGCATGTCAGTGAACAACATGGGCCAATAATATCCCGTTTTCAGTATCTTATGCGTTGTGGTACGAGTAGCAAAGTGACCCCCACGTGACCTTGAATGGAACTCCTTCCTCCTTGCTTACACATCTTAGGATGAGGCGATTAGGGTCCCTCCATCCTAGACTATCTTGGATGAAACAATACTTAGTAGCATGTAGTCTAAGATCTCGTCATTTGTGCTCGACTATGTGATCTGGACATGAAATATTCTTGAGAAAATATATAATATCCATGTAACATTCGTCTCTCTCTAGTTCATCTATCACCGCGAAAACCAGATCAATTAATTAAGGCCCAAGGCTTTCTCATTTCCCTTAGCTAACATCATTTGTAGGTCCTCTCCTTTCACTATTTTTGTGGGGTTTATCAACAAATCATATTCTTTTATCTTAGACACTTATTTCCCTTTGGTGCTCAAACAATCTTGTTGCACCTAAATATCCTTCACCATTGAATGAGGGACATAGTCTATGATCCCGAAATAACCAACATACGTCCTAAAATGCTTAAGGGACTAAACCAAAGCATATGCTTGTTTTTCCATGGTAGAATGCTTAAGCTCAGAGTCCCTAAGATTCTTGATCATAAAGGCTATATGCTACTCCATATTATCATTGTTCTTTTTGCAGGAGCATTTCAATGATCATTTCCTCAAAAGCAAATGAAAATAAAATGAAGTCCTTTGAATGATCATGACTTACTAGCATAAGGGAGGACATGATTGCTTCTTTGATTTTTCTGAAATTTTTTCTGCTCTCTTGATCTTGTTTAAATTGGCAATCTTTCTTCAACAAATTGAATAAAGGTTTTACAATTCCAGAGAAGTTCGAGATAAACCTTCTAATTAAGTTTATTTTACCAAAAAATGATTGCATGGCCTTTTTGTTCTTTGGGAGAGGTATCTTCTTTATGGCATCCACTCTAGCAAGATCAACATGAATTCCTTCCTTTGAGATAATGTGGCCCAACAACTTCCCGTGATCTACCCCAAAAATCGACTTCTTAGGATTTAACGAAATCTCGTATCTACGACACCTCTTGAAAACTTGCCTAAGGTGATCCACATGAGAAGCTCTGTTCTTTGAAAACACTATAAGATCATCCTGATATATCTTAATAAGTTTACCAATTAAGTCTTTGAATGCAAAATCCATTGCCTTTTGGAAAGTAGATCCAACATTAAGTAATCCAAAGGGCATTTTTGTTAATTTCTCTTTAACTCAGCACCCGACAGTTAATTCAAAATAAATTACTTATTGAATAAAAGCACAGCTGAGTTTTTGACGAAACATCACAATGGAAGCATAAATAGGAAACCATACACAAAGTACACACGTAATTTCTGGGTAAAATACCCTTGGAAAAACCCTTAAGGGAAAATCAATACCTTGTTGATTTTATTAGATAAAATCTGGGCTCTCATCCCTGGATAATGGCCCACATGAGGGATAATACAATGCAACAAAATAGCCTATCCTATCACACCTGGCTACTACGCCTTTGCCGCCCCTTGCTCCTTTCCTCAGACTCTGTCCCTACACACTTGGATGAAAGTCCTCCACCCAATCAATGAGATCTCCTATCTCACTCTGTGTGTGTCTACTCCTCTCACATAGGTTGCCTTTTATAATCTCGAGTTTACCCTAAATACAAAACCCTAGATCTCCAAAGTGATCAATGGCTGAGATTAGATTTCACCATCACTTTAGATCTAATGGCTAGGATTTAATTTAACTCACTAACGCCAAATACTTGGGCATTTGAATTAAATTAAACTCCATTAATTACAAAAGTACATTCACTTTAAAAATCACTTTATTAAAGTGAATATTCTAAGTCATTAGAGGCATTAAGGACGACTTCCACATGTTAGACACAAAACCGATGTGGAAGTACCTATCCGATGCTACAAACATCAACACTCCCTCTTAGTGAGGAAGGTACTTCTCGAAGAGCTACCTGGAACTGGTTCTTCCTTCGACTCTGGCACATTGTCACACACATCATCTTGCACACTGGCATCCCCCCAACCCTGTTGGTCAGCTGCTCCTTAAATACTGGAAGTCACGGAATCGATGATGCTACATATCAATGCCATGAAGTTTGGAAACTTCGTCGAAGGCATGCTCTCTCTCAATGTGCTCCTAGGAGCCTCCTACTCTCGAGCATCCATCAATGTCATCTCATACCAACTCGGTCTCCTGATAGAACTGGAATGGGCTAACTCCCTCTTCCCATATGAAGGTTGTCTCCCCACACTGAAAGTTTGTGAACTCTGCTCACCCTTCGGTTGCTCACCCTTCAGAGCTTGTTGCTCCTCATCCTCTTCCACCGACATCGATCCATGATCCAAGATCCCCTTGGATCCTCTTACAGGCTTGCCCTACAACCTGTATATCGTGCCCTCTCTGACACCAATGTTGACTGCTATGTCAGGGCTAGCTCCCTCTGAATACATGAACACTTGTCCATTCTGGAACAACACTGCATAAACCTTGTCTTCTAGAGCTGAGACTGAGAGCAAATTCCTCTTCAGCTCTAGGACGTACAACACATCTGCCACCTCTAGAGAACCTCCTGACTCCAGCTGGAACTTGATTGTCCCAACTCCCTCTACACCACACTTGGCATGGGTGCCAAGTTCCACATGCAGTTCTGACTCCGCCTTCGACCAACTAGTGAACAACTCATGTGTCCCCATCATGTGACGAGAAGTCCCACTATCCACGAAGCAGACACTACCAGAATCTGTGCCAGAAAGACTAGAGACTAACGAGAACTTCTCGAACTTCTTAGCAAAGTCCTTGACTTGAGCTTCTGCAAATGCTGCTACTTGCTGAGACCGACTCTTCCCTTTTTTCTTGTTCGGACACTGTGAAGCATAGTGGCCACTCTTGTGGCACACAAAGCATTTAACTTTGCTTGGATCCTTCTTCTTTCCAGCTTGTGGAGTTGACTCTCCACTTGTATTCCCCTTGCTTCTCCTTGCTTGACTGGCAAGGGCCGGATTCTCATAATCACCAACTTGTTGGCCTGCTAGAGATTCCTCTCGAATCTCCTCCTGGATGAAATCATCCCATAGCATGTCAAAATATAAAAGTTTCTCCCATGCAACGATGCCCTTGATGAATGGGGCCCATGGCTTAGAAAAACCATTTAGGGTCGTCTTCACCAACTCCTCATTTGACACGACTTCCCCAATAGCTTCCAACTGATCACGTACCTAAGTGATCTTGGTGAGTTAACTGGTCACTGTATTTAATTTGGTCATCTTGGTGTCTTTGAGCTTCTCCCTCAACACCATCTTCTTGTTTGTATTGCTGCTTTGAAAAAGGTTCATTAGAGCTACAAACATCTCCTTGGCTGACTTCTTCTTAGATATGTGAGGGATCAAATGATCCTTCACCACATCTAAGATCATCCTCCTAGCTTTCATGTCTTTCAACTCATGGGCGGCCAGGTCCTTTGGATCCATTGATGGGGTCACCTTTGTGTTAGCAAACTCCCACAATCCGTTCTCCATGAGAACCATGAAGTTCGATGCACCGTCTAGCTTGTCCTCAAACCTCAAACCTGCTGCGACCATCTCCAAATAAAAAATTTACTGGGAACACAAACCGCTGAAAATGTGCCTAGTCCTTCAGGCACGAAAACTGAAGAACACAAAACTTGATCTCTGGCTGCCCCAGACCCATTTCCCGCTGCCCAGACTTTGTTGCCTGCTGCCCGGACCTATTGCTTGCTGCCTGGACCCACTGGCCGCTGCTCGGACCCATTGCCTGGACCCACTGCCCGCTGCTCGGACCCACTTCCTGGACCCACTACCCGTTGCTTAGACCTGCTGCTCACTGCCTGAACCACCTCTGCTCGAAGTTGCCCAAAGCCTTTTGCTATGCCTGGGGCTTCTTGCGATCTGCCCAACTACTGCTCGAGGCTTTTGCTCGCTACTTGACGACTCCTAAGGCCTCTTTTCAGCTGTCCTGGGTCCTTGGTTGGCCTGGATGGTGGATGCTTGTTGGCCTGCTGGATGGCTAGTGGCCTTGTCGGCCCACGCCTGGTTGTTGCTGTAGTGGCGACATGTGGCTGCTATCTCTCTATGGTTGTTCTTGTTGCTTCCTCTGCCACCCCCGTGACTCTTCCTCAGCTGGTAGCTGCTGGCTTCTCCTCTTGCCCTCGCATGCAACTCGAGGCCTCAGATTGCTACCTCAGCCCTCCGTCCATGGCTCCTCTGCTGGCAGCTACGGTTGCCTGTTGGCGACTGTGGTTGGCAGCTGTAGCTTTAGCACCCCATGAATGGACTTTTCTCCGTCAGCGCTGACATTTGCAACCTCTGTTGCTCGACCCTTCCTCGACCGCCACTTGCAGTCTCACCCAACGACCCACGTTGCTCCTTTGCCAACAGATCTTCTTAGCAACCTGTGCGGTCGTACTCTGTATAACAACTGTTGTACGGTGACTGTACGTTGCCCCCCTTTTTTTATTTTACCCTTTGCTGAACTTGAAGAAAAAAAAAAATTTCCCGCTTCTCCTCTTGCCCTCACATGCAGCTCAAGGCCTCGGATTGCTACCTTAGCCCCCCGTTCGTGGCTCCTCTGCTGGCAGCTACGGTTGCCTATTGGCGACTATGGCTGGCGGCTGTACCTTCAGCACCCCATGAATGGACTTTTCTCTGTCAACGCTGACATATGCAACCTCTGCTGCTCGACCCTTCCTCGACTGTCACCTGCAGTCTCACCCAACGACCCACATTGCTCCTTTGCCAGCAGATCTTCTTAGCAGCGTGTGCGGTCGTACTCTGTATAACGACTGTTGTACGGTGACTGTACGCTGCCCCCCTTTTTTTATTTTATTTATTTTACCCTTTGCTGAACCTGAAGAAAATAAAAAATTTCCCGCTACTGCCCACTTGCAAAAATCATGATCTGTGCAACCTAGTTCCTTCTTTAGAGATCACGCTCTGATACCATGTTAATTTTTCTTTAACTCAACACCCGTCAGTTAATTCCAAATAAATTACTTATTGAATAAAAGCACAACTGAATTTTTACTGAAAAATTATAGTAGAAGCATAAATAGGAAACCATACACAAAGTACACATGTAATTTTTGGGTAAAATACCCCTGGAAAAACCCCTAAGAGAAAACCAATACCTTGTTGATTTAATTAGATAAAATCTGGGTTGCCGTCCTGGGATAATGACCCACCTGAGGAATAATACAATGCAGCAAAATAGCCTAACCTATCACACCTGACTGCTACTCCTTTGCTGCCCCTAGCTCCTTTCCTCTAACCCTGCCCCTACACACTTGGATGAAAGTCCTTCTCCACCCAGTCAATGAGATCTCCTATCTCACTTTATGTGTGTCTACTCCTCTCACATAGGTTGCCTTTTATAATCTTGAGTTTACCCTAAATCCAAAACCCTAGATCTCCAAAGTGATCAACGACTGAGATTAGATTTCCCCATCACTTTAGATCTAATGGCTAGGATTTAATTTAACTCACTAATGCCAAATACTTAGGCATTTGACTTAAGTTAAACTTCATTAATTACAAAAGTACATTCACTTTAATAATCACTTTATTAAAGTGAATCTCCTAAGTCTCGAGAGGCATTAAGGACGACTTCCACATGTTATACACAAAACCAATGTGGAAGTACCCGTTCGTTGCTACAAACATCAACAATCTTGAGGTATTTGAACATACCCCATGGTGTCGTGAAAGCCGTCTTATGCTGGTCTTCTTTCTTAACTAAGACTTGATTATATCCAGAGAAACCATCTAGCATAGAAAACATCTTTGCTCTCGTGACTTTGTAACAATTGCTCCATATTTGGGAGGGGGTAGTTATCTTTAAGAGAAAATTGGTCAAGATTTCTGAAATCAACTCAGTCTAATCTCACCATTCCTTTTTCTTACAACCACCACATTTGACACCCATGAAGAGTGTCTGGCGGACACAATGATCTTAGCCGCAATCATTTTCTGCTGCTCCTTATGGATAAGAGGAGCAAGCTTGGGATTGATATTCCTTAACTTTTCCTTGAAAGGTTTTGCTCCCTCTTTAAGTGGAATCGTGTGCTGAATGATATCTCCTTTATATGTCTTTAAATCTCTTTTTTATCTCCTTTATATGTCTTTAAGTGGAATAGTGTGCTGAATGATATCCTTTACATTTGACACCCATGAAGAGTGTCTCGTGGACGCAATGATCTTAGCCGCGAGCATTTTCTGCTGCTCCTTATGGATAAGAGAAACAAGCTTGGGATTGATATTCCTTAAATTTTCCTTGAAAGGTTTTACTCCCTCTTTAAGTGGAATCGTGTGCTGAATGATATCTCCTTTATATGCCTTTAAATCGTCATAGGACCAAACAAAGATATCTCTATACTCCTTGACCGGATTTTCAATCTTCTTCCTTTCTTTAGGGGAAGTACTTTTTCCAATTTTGATTATTTTTGTGCTATCTTCTGATTCGATATTTATCTTGTAGACATCCTGAGGTTGATCCTCAACTAGTGGCTTTTTGTACATATTATGCTTATTAAACATCTTTTCCGAAGGAACAACCCCCCGAGGAATCTTGTTGTCTGGAAGGTCTTCTATTTTGAAATCGCTAACATCATCCTCACCTTGCCAATTGATATAGTTGTCTTCGAATTCACGCAAATTGTTTAGGAACTCAACAATCTGAGCATCATTGTGGAAAACTTGCCAGTGTTCCTGGTTATTCGGAATTGAGGACTTGAAGATAACCTTCATCTTACAATCCCCAGAGATAAACTCATCACATGGCTCTAGAGTGGACGCTGCTATTGCCAACAAATGAACTGTCTTTTAACTTGCAAGACTATAAGATCTGAACCACTAATCACTTGCAAGTGCTTGATACCCATGTCTAGGGCCAATTCTAATCCAAGGCACAAAGCATCATTCTTGGCTACGTTATTTGTGCATTCAAACTCTAGTTGATATGAAAATGATTTCTCATTTCCTTCAGGGGACATGAAAACAATCCCCACTCCAGCACTTGATTGAGATTGAGTTCCATCAAAATTTATTGTCCATACTTTATTACACTCTTCATCTTCATGAATTTCTTCATTAGGTGTAATCAAGTTTACTAAGATTGCATAATTTCCAATATCTTGCTCATAGTAAACTATCTCATTCATAGGGTCCTCGGGATCTTGTACATGATATCTATAAGTGGTCTCCCTATGAAGAGTGACGACCGTTCCTTTCACACGTGGGAATGGTGGTGTAAGATAGATCCATTTGCAGAGTACCCCCCAAATTGGCGGTCCACCTCCTAGATAATAATATGCCCTAGGCATCAGGGACATCAATAACCACCACATCCATCAAAAGCAAAATATCCGAATAAACCACCAAGTTCACCTTCAAATCTTTGACTAGACCACAAACTTTAATCTGTTGAGAATCTAAAGCACAAACATTTCTATACGGTCTGGTGGTTTTCAAACCCAACTAATTCATGACCTTCAATGGCATCACATTCGTAGAAGTTTCAGAATATAACATAGAATTGTGTAACAGGGGGCCATTAATGCCCAATGTGATGTAGAAAGGAGAATTGTCCCCATCTCTCCCTCCCTGATGCACAGTACTAGGGCATCCTCATTTTTCTCTTCATAGTTTAGGAACTGCCTCACCTTTTCCATTTGAGATGGGATCTTTATTAACTTAGACAAAGGGATTGGAATCGTAACCTTTGCCAAAACATTGGTCATGTCTATGTTCAAATCCACATCTTTACTTGCTGTTGGGTTCGATGACATCTGAGTTTATGATGTACTTGGATGGTTACTCACTTACCTATTCGTAGACTGATTCTGATCATGGCGATTTCCAAACTTAACACCTTGTAAGATCCCAGGAATTTGATTTCTTTTTTGATATTGCATTAATTTCTTCCTCTTGAGATCATTCTTGGCTTCCTCATCCATAGAATTTAGCATATTTAACCTGGCAGTTGTAACAACATCTATGCTCTTCTCTTTAGTCTCCCTCAACTCATCTTCGGTTACGACAATAGGTTTATGTTGGAACATGGAGATATAACCACCTTCTCCAACCCAGTTTAGATTTCCCATAACCCCAAGTCCCTTTGCTCCATTTTGTCCAACATTTCTAGGAGAAGCCTGCTCACTGTGTGGCTCATCACAAGGAAAACATCAAGGAACTTCTTCTTGACTAACCATGTTCGTTGGGGCCAAGGTGGTTGAGAATATCTGTTCTTGGGGAGCCCTATTCCTATTCCACCTTGCATTTCTTCGGGGTTGAAATTGGTTCTGTTACTGCTTCGGCTGATAAACATTTCATTGCCCTCTATCTCTCTCTAGATTTGTCATCCTATTCAATAAAGCAGTCTGAGATTGGATAAGGTCAGCAGACAATTTCTCAAACTTCTCACTCAACGCTCTTATAGGGTCTTGAACCGGGTCCATTGTGTGCACAGTCTTGGGCTTCATTTCTGCTTGGGAGATAGATGCTCGAGGAGAACCCATTGGGTCAACTTTGGATGAGAGCATGTTTTCTTCTATCTTTCCTGCCTAGTCCTGTGCTTCTTCCAGAGTATTATGGAATTTATCACTTAGCATAAGGCTGAAATGTTCTTCATATGCGTTCTTGTAGTGAAGTAGAATTGCGTCATTCTTCGGTCTGATTTTCTCTGGAATTATGTCAACCAAGTTTCTAAACCTGCTGTCAAACTCTTTAACTGTTTCATTCTCCTTCTTGATTTTGTTGAGCTGGGCTAGAAGGATTCTACTATCTTTACATAGCCCATCGTTTCATGAAGGCCATATGAAATTCATTCCATGAGTGGATGTCGTTATCAGGAAAACCACAAAACCACACTTTAGCTTCTTCTTCTAAGGATAAAACAAATAGCTTCATGACTATGTCTTCGTGTCCCTCAGCTACACTTGCCTCTTCTACAAAATCATAAAATTTGGGAAGATGTTTTTCGACACTAATGATGTTATTGCCAGCGAGTTTCGGAAGCCATTTCTGATATTTATCGGGCATGGCATGTGGGGCCCCTCGGATGCGTGTGACATCCAAGGCCTTGTAAACATTTTTAACCCACGGAGGGGTTGCCATGATTCTTGGATTAACTGGCTGCTCTGAAGTTTTGAATAATAGTCTAATGTCCTGAACAACTTCAAGGATCCAATTCAAGGAGGCTTGGGATTCTCTTCTTAATCACCACTTATAAAGCTTCTTTGGATAGTTGAATCTCGAAACCAGTTTCTAAGCCGAATTTTGGGTAGGGTATCTATGTTGTAAGTTCCCCTTTGAGGAGTTGCCAAATGAATGTCTTAAGGTCAGAATGGGGATGACATTTATCATACTTTTGGAAGCTTCCTCTTCCAGCTTTTTGGGAAACAGACCTAGCTCCCCGGCAACGATGCCAAAATGTTACCGCTTGATTTGTCCTATGAAATTTGCAAGGTCAACACTTGGGACAAACCGAGGCCAAATCGGAAGGGAAACCACTGTCACCTAAGCTCCCACTTCCCCGCTCTTCTAAGAGGAATATAAGTCACCTAAAGGGGAGCTTCCCTACATAGGATTTCTCTGCTTATATGATCTTGCCAATGTATTGCTAAGCTTCTGTTAAGCTGAAAATTAACTTTGAAGACGTCAAAGAACATGAGATAATCACAATTTTATAAAGCGACCCTCCCAAGAGTCACGAGTGATTTTTTTTAAGTCCTAAAACCACCACTTTCAAAATTGACAGTCCTATGGTTTGTTTCTAGTCTGATTGGCATGGCTGTTTACCACAGGAAGGGAATATATGAGGCCAGAGCAAAGGATAACAGATTTTGTATTACTCGGAAATTGACCTTTTATGGTCAATTTCCGAGTAATACAAGATCTAGCAGGGAGGACTTGCAGAGGTCAGTTTGCCTTGAGGACAGTTTCAGTGGAGAGCTACAGCACAGATTCAGAGTACTGTGGGAGGGTTTCTCCCTCAGAGCTTCCAGTTGGCAGAGAGCTTCAGTTCAATGGTTTTGGCAACTTGTGAGGAGGGCGCACCATCCTAGGGCGCATCTTCTTCATTTGGACTTGTGTTTCAGCTTGGTTCAAGCTGCTATTGTATCAAGTTCATCTGTTTATTGTACTTGTTGTATTCCACCTTCTTTTCTCCACATTTGTACACTCAGATTCCAAACTGGTTTTCCCCGGGGGGGTTTTATCCAGGGTCATGTTGACCAAAAATACCTATGTTCATTTTCATGTATGCTAGTGGTTAGAATAACATTATTTCAGCTCTAAAAGATCTCTAGGTGTGTTACATAGCTTATGGTATGCATGTGCTAACATCTTGTGACAAAACTACATGCTAGAGCACCTAAATGGCCTATGTAACCGTAAGAGAACAACAAAGAAGTTACTGAACAGTTTGCTGTTATAGAACAACAGCAAACCCTTGTTTGACAGTTGAAACTTAGAGCCAACTTGACGTCAAAGACAGACCTAGTTGGCAGCTTGTTAGGACCTGGAAAATATTCATAGGACTCAGATATCACAATCAAACAGAGTTTAAGTGCATGGTATCTTTTCTAAAACAAAAATACAACTTAGAATGAACAGATACTATGGAGGAATGAAACAGAGCTCATAAATACATTTTAACAAACAATTCACATGCATTCTATAGTAAAACTCAACCTTACAAGATTATAACCTAGATCTGGTGCGATCTTCATATATCTTTGTTTCTAGACACCAAGGGTACTTTCCAGCTTTCAATTGTAATATTTAATCAACATGTATTGAATGGAGGTGAAATCTTTTGAAAACATAGAAAGGATTTCATGCAAGCATTTTTTCAAACAGTTAGGATACAAACCAAAGTTCGATAATTCCCTCAAGATTACAATATGAATATCAGGGGTTGTCTTTACTTATCACAACTGGGGAATTAGATGTTGAATTAAAGAGCGATTCCAACCTGCAATCACCACCTCAATGTTAAAGTTTCTGCTATTATTAGGTTACTTTCAATTTACTAGATAGCAATAGCATAGATAGGATCATTGAGAGAAACACAATCACAAGAGTACACAAGCATTTATCCTGGGAAACCCTCTAGGGTAAGAAATCCCAGCTAAACTTCCTTAATATAGATAGCCAATACAATGCCAAGACAATGAGCCAAACAACACAAAATTTCTTCTCCTAGAGATGCACCTCTCTCTCTCTTCTTTCTTCCGACAACTAGTAACTGCAGCTTCCTTCAATACTTGCGCACTAGATGAGTGAGCTGTGTGTGTGTTCAAATGAGGTGCTGGCCTCTCTTATTTATACAATTCTGGCACGTGTGGAAGTGTCTCTTCATTGGCAGGGCCGACTTCTTCTTCTGGGTGGTTATAACCACCTTTAATATATTCTGGGGCCGACTTCTCATTCTGCCTATTAAAATTAGGGTTTGACCAATCCGTAAAAGGGGATTTGGTCAATTACAATGACCGACATGATCAATCCACAAAAGGGGATTGATCTAATCAATAATAAATATATATTTTATCTTTATCCACAAAAGGGGATAAGAATATTCTTTGCAGTTACACAATATTTTAACACT
>SNQJ01S0000152.1:335768-373543 GCA_010110895.2 Picea sitchensis
TGAGTGCTTCATACATTTGCCTTGCTGTCTGTAGTTTGGATATATGAGGGATCAAGTGACCCTTCACTGAACCTGACACGATTCTCTTTGCTTTCTTTTCATTCTTCTTATGCTTGGTCTTTTTCTCTTCTTCATTTGGTTCTGGTACACCCACTGTAACATGTTCTAGGAGATCATTCTCGTCTAGAATCATCTGCAACCTATGCTTCCAAGATCTGAAGTTTCCAGATCCTTCCAGCCTGTCTTCTACCCTCATGCTGGTAGCCATTCTTTCTTGCAGTAGAAACCCTAGCCCTTCGGGCTATAGAAATAATAAAAAAATTAAATTACTTGGATCTGAACACTGAACTCACCAAAAGATGCGCTGGACTGAGGGGAGTAGCTTGGTGTGTTTAGATTTCAGAAAATCCAACTTTTACCCCTCCAAACTTGATTTGCGGATTTCTGGACTGGTGCTTCTGGTTTTCTGGTACTTCTGGTACACTGGTACTTTTGGTTTTTTGGTACTTCTAGTACTTTGTGAAAACTAGGGTTTCACTTTCCGGGAGATCTAGCCACTGAAAATGTGCATTGAAGATGCCAAAATGTTCCTTGAGGTAGGGTGCACCTTTCTAGATGGATTTGGGGCTGAAAACCTTCTTCAATAAAAAACCCTAATTCTCATGTACGACAACAGTGATGTTTTTCTTTTTCTTGTGAAAGATGCTCTCTTCAGCTTAGCTCTGATACCATGTTAAAGTTTCTGCTATTATTAGGTTACTTTCAATTTACTAGATAACAATAGCATAGATAGGATCACTGAGAGAAACAAAATCACAAGAGTACACAAACATTTATCCTGGGAAACCCTCTAGGGGAAGAAAACCCAGCAAAACTTCCTTAATATAGATAGCCAATACAATGCCAAGACAATGAGCCAATCAACAGAGAATTTCCTCTCCCAGAGATGCGCCTCTCTCTCTCTTCCTTCTTCCGGCAACTGGTAACTGCAACTTCCTTCAATACTTGCGCACTAGATGAGTGAGTTGTGTGTGTGTTCAAATGAGGTGCTGGCCTCTCTTATTTATACAATTCTGGCACGTGTGGAATTGTCTCTTCACTGGCAGGGCCGACTTCTTATTCTGGGTGGTTATAACCACCTTTAATATATTCTGGGGCCGACTTCTCATTCTGCCTATTACAATTAGGGTTTGACCAATCCGTAAAAGGGGATTTGGTCAATTACAATGACCAACATGATCAATCCACAAAAGGGGATTTATCTAATCAATAATAAATATATATTTTATCTTTATCCACAAAAGGGGATAAGAATATTCTTTGCAGTTACACAATATTTTAACACTCAAAACAGAAAACAAATGACATTAGCAAGGCTGTCACAAATATTTGAAAATTTTTTAGAAGACTTCCTTCAAACAGTTTGTGTGTTAGCCCGTGTGCTTTTGAAAATCATGTTACAACAACTCAAAAAAAAGGTTCCATATGTGTAATTTTCAGAGTGTAACAGAAGGAACGATCCCCTCACATAGACCTGTGATTTTTGATATGGACAAATATAAATTTAATCAATAGATTTGCACAGGGGAATGCAGTAGCGTGCTGGATGATACTACCATGATGGGGCAGCAGAAGACCCTTCAAGTATATACATTAAACTTTGCCCTGCTGCCTATCAAACCTAGAGTTGAAATTATGAATATATGGCTGAAAAGAAATGTACCAGTGTCTTACAAAAGATGGGGTGAATGGGGTCAAGTGTGCATTTGAGGGGAATCAATCCACTGAAGAATGGGGTGCACCAGTTGGGGCATCCAAGCAAGTAGTCACCTTGTTCTAAACTCTAAACAAATTCAAAAAATTATCATCATACTATTCTTCCAAAGTGGACAAGACAACATTTATGCAAACTAATTAAAAACTATGAGACAACTCTATGTCTATTTTACCATTTATTGAGAAAAACTACGGCAAAGAAGCTATTTCAAATGGTTATCTCATGACAAGATTGAACAATGTTACTGGAGCAAAATGATGCATAACATCTGATGAAGAAATCCCAGAAATTTTATGCATTAACAGTGGGGTGAATCCAACCTCTGGGTTGCACTAGTTAGTACCAACCAAAAGTTTTCTTTAGCAAATAAACTAGGGCTTAGAAGTACATTCCTTCAACAACCCCAAAACATGAGTGAAAGGTTGCATAAGTAGCCAAAGGACCAAGTTGTAACAATTATTTCCCCAACAATTACTTTTCCAACAACTATTTTCCTTAAGGAGGGGGCTGCCCAAGGGTGCCCAACTTCTAGAGAGGTCTTGGTCTCTCTTCTAGAAGCTGGGCCCACAATATGATCCTCTTTACAATGTGCTTCATGAAGTACCATTGACTGGTAGGATGAAGGGTGCACCTCCTTTCAAATTCTAAGGCTCAAATTACATCAATCTTATGAAGTCTTATGTGGGGCCTAGGAAAATGTGCCCCCCTTTTTTAGACTAAATTACATTTCATATGATGCATTTGGTGGGGCCCAGGAGTGGTGCACCCCCTCTTTAGCTAGGAAAGCCAATATAAATGAAGTCAATCCCATGTGGGCCCCAGGATAGTATGCCCCCCCTTTCTTACTATGGTTGAAGTAAATTTCATGATATGCATTTTTGTGGGGCCCAGGAGGTCTTCCCTCCTTCATTGCCATGGTCTACACCTTTTTGATGATGCCTCCCTAGTGAATTATGGGCATAAATAGCAAGGGTGCCCAAGGTAGCATGATATTAAAACATTTTTTAAATTATTGATCTTGCAACCTTAGTCAAGACTTGGGAAATCATCCAATTAATTAATATTGATAAACAATCTATGCTTTGTTTCACAAGGGAGTATACAAGTACATGTGATATGGCCCCCATATGAATGTGGAACATGATGCAATTGTTGGAGATCAACAATACTAAAAAGGGTGAGAAAGGGGACATGGTGCACCCTCCTAACCATGCACATCACTAATGAACTGTAGTGGGCTGAAGAACTATTGTCCGATCTCTAATGGTGTTAGTGGTGAATGGTGAATATGCTTGAAATAGCGTCATGCACTCCTCTGAAGTTGCCGCAAAACAATGTTGCTCCATTGCATGGGCTCCATGCAATGTGTGTGGTAACTTGCTTATAACACTCAGGATTTTAGATTAAGAAGATCACAAGATGAGATGATACAAATGAGAGCTTGTGTTGTGTATTTATACACAACTCAAGTGAGGCGTCCCTTCAAAAGGGGGTTATGGGCCCACAAAACAAGGGCACACACCCCAAGAGGGTTATTAAGCTTACATATCAAGTTTGACTAGGTTGTCCTTAACCATAAACCTAGGATTCAGTGGCATTCATTTGAAATATTGTTGCACTTGGGGTTAGATTCTTGACATCTTCTCAATTTTTTAACAAAGGCCAAGCTTGTCAAATTTTGTACTTTCTTTGGGATGAAGGAAGTTTTCATTAAGTGGGAATAATAGTAATGTCCCTTTTTTGTCCCCAAGTGAAGCTTAAGGGTGTGAGTGTATAATCTTGACTTCCTTTTTCCCAAGTGAAGCTTAAGGGGGGTGTGAGTGTATAATCTTGACTTCAAGTCACTATTATAGTGTTATCATTAATTATATATATATATATATATATATATATCACTTTCAACTTTGCCATCATCTTTGTTATTTCTACATTATTGTTTTTTGACAACATTGTGGGAAATAGCTTCTCACTTTGATCGTTCATGCATATGCTTTTTTAAACTCATGTTCGTTTTGCCAATTTTGAAGAGGTTTGTATGAAGGTGTTTTAGAGGTTACAATTCTGAAGCATGATTATCTGATTAAACTCTTGATTGTTTTGTCCATTCCAAAGAGGCTTGCATGAAGATGTTTTGGAGGCTACAATTCTCAAAGATTCTCATTGAAGCTGTTTTGGAGGCTACAATTCTCAAAGATTCTCATTGTTGCTATTATGTGCCTCTATGAGGTCGTCCTTGGTTGCATTTGTACTATGCGTGGGTTATTAGAATTTATTAGGAGCACCATTAGGGTGAAGTAGGGGTGCCCCCTCTCGCCCTCCTTATTTGGGATCTACATAGATGAGTTGGATTTATTCTTGCATGAGCACATTCATCCAAGCGACGGTTGTCTCCTCCACCATGTCTTGATCTCCATACTCCTTTTTGTTGATGATGTGGTCCTTTTAGCCTAAGTCACATGGTTTGGGTTCAACAATGATTAGGTTTGGTTAGAATTTGAATTTTTCGATGAGGTTTGCCATTAGGTTTATCGATATGTATTTTCTAAATACACACACACATAGGTTCGAATTTGAATTTTTCGATGAGGTTCGCCATTAGGTTCGTCTATATACATTTTCGAAGTACACACACACATATAAACTTTAAAATGACATATAACATAAATAGTAAGAAATCAACATCAATAAACATAAAAAATGTTATGATGGACATGGAAACTGCAAGGATAGATTTCGAGGTTGCGCTGTGACACGAGATTACGAACTTGAGCTGTGGACTCGATCAACGGCCATGAGGTTTGATGAACCTCAATTTTTTTTTAGGTTCCCTGAATTTTGAACCTCAAGGTTGAAGTTCGACAAATCTTGCGACATAGCTTTTAGTCTCCACCTTTGAGGGTCTTAGAGACATCTAGATGCTCTTTTGACATTTTGCGACCTTTTATTGTTAATAGTCAACTTTGGGAAAACCAAGGTTATGATCTTTAATTGCTTGAAGAAGACCCTCTTAGATTTTTACTTCTACTTTAAGGGGGAGGAGGTCGAGATTACCATTGCATACACCTATCTAAGGGTTCAATTTTCAAGGCCTAGGTTTGGGTTGAGATAGTCTCTCCAACCTTGGGTTAATAAGGGGTATGGATCTCTTTCCCTTCTAGAGAAACCTTGTTTCCAACACCACTTTGAGACATCTTGTCCAAATTGGACCTCATGGAATCGATCATCAGACCTACAATTTTATATGATTCGAAGGTCTGGGGGCCTAGCCTACTCTAGTCATATTGGGGTTGTAATGAGAGAATTCACACCCTCTTGCTTTGCTGCATTATGAGATGCAAGAGGACGGTTCCCTAGCCCATCATTTAGGCAGAGTTTGTAGGATACCCCTTTCGGATCAAGAAAGTCTTTGGACTAGTTGAGTTGCTACATTGTCTTCAGAGATTTGTTGAGTTAGTTGCCATCAAGTACTAGTATCCATATCTTGCCTACTACTCTTTGAAAGCCATTGCCCAGGAGGTGTCATATTTCCTACAGTTAGTTGGCATATTGATAGACCTCCTTCCCTAGTTCAGATACTCTATGGATGCTCTTGGGTACATCTTGCCTAATAAGTAAGAGGTTAACGAGATTATCCAGGAGAATATTATAGGTAGTATATCCAAGTCACTTGGATTACCCCTCCTAGGGGGTTGAGGCCCAAGATGACCCTTTATGTATAGCAATTCATGGAGCTAAGGGATGGCCTCATAGTGTGATTGCCTTATAAGCTTCGACATTGGATGCATGGACTCAAGATCCCCTCAGGCTAGTTTAGAGTGGGCTCTCATCAACTTTGGGTGGACGATGAGCACTAGGTTCCATAGAAGAGAATATTATGTTGGCTCTGCCATAGGTAGGAGACATAGACAGAGGAGCATTTTATTTTCCAATGCCCTTGGTATTATGAGATGCATGGTCGGTTTCATTGCCTGTTTCGAGAGTCTCATAATTCCCTTTCTACTTTTTCTTGGTATTTGAATTAGAGATCCTAAGCGTTATATATGGCAAACGCCCTCGTGCTTAGATCTTACAACCTTTAGTCACCCCATCAACTAGACACTACTTGGAGAATCACATCTTTCTTCTTGGTGCTCCCAATGGACATAAGCACCAAGAGGTGGGTAGAGAGAAACACCATTTCACCTCCCAGATTTGTAAAACTCCGCTAGGCAATTTGGCCCCTGGATGCAAGACACCCGTGGAGTTTCCCACTTAGATCTCGTGAGAGTTTATGCCAGACCAACAAGCAACCCTTCCCCTCTAGTTCCCAGCAACAACCACCTCTTTTAGACCGAGACACATCCCCTTGACCAAATCCAACTCTTCCAGCTAGTCCTCTATCTTGAGATACTTTCTTTGGCTTCGGATGGTAGGAGGGTTGTACATTTGAATTTAGAGGAAGACAAACCCCCCTTTCCTTCTTTCGACGACAAGCACTTGGAGCCTTGTGGCTCTTTTATTTGTACCCTCTTCTAGAGAATTGTATTTCTCTTTGGCTTTGCACCTTTAGAGCTTTGATCTTATAGACTAGCTTTGCTTTTTGCTTTTATAGGAGTGGCCTTTGCACTCCCACTATGGATCATCACTTATGTACTGAGCAGTCTCGTTGACTTACTTTTGGTCATTTGTTGGACATTAATAAACTTATCTGATCTTATCTCTGTTAAGAGCTTGTCTACACATTGTCATAGTCAGGGTGTTGTCAGCTTTGGTCATCATTTTGGTAGTTGATTAAGGATAGTGGCACTCATTTAGAATATTTTTGCACTAAGGACTATATTCTTGACATCTTTCCTAATCGTTAACAAAGGCCAAAGTTTTAAAATTATTTACTTTGCTTGGAATGAAGGAAGTTCTCATTAAGTGGGGATAATGGTAATGTCGCTTCCTTGCCCCTAGTTAAGCTTAAGAGGGATGTTATTGTATAATATTGACTTTGGATATATATATATATATATATATCAGGCTTGAATTGGTCAACCCCAAAAATTGGAATTGGTGAAAAACACTAGACACAAAAATGATCGACCAAAAAATACATAAAATATTCAAATTTTGATTTAAAAATATATTTTCATGTACATTCATGCCAATCCAAACCATTAGATAAAATATGAAAAGTTTTTGTTAAATTTTCAGAGCATGATAGGTGTTGGAACAGATATTGAAATTCCGGAAGAAATTATTAAAGATCACCCAATCGTCTACATCATCTCCAAATCGACGCCAGTGGGGTATTTCGGGCTGTCAAACCTGTGCGAAGTTAATCACGCCCAAAGGCCCGAAGTTGGGGTTCCTCGCAAACGTATCAAACGCCGTTGGGTAAGGGTTTCAGCTGTCAAATAAAAACGCCCTCTGTCAAAGAAAAAAGGCAGAAACCGAGCTTCTAAATATTCACACGCAGGTGGCAAATGAACAAAAGATATTAAATGCATCCGGGAGCAAACGAAGAGTCAGACAAAGCGCCAACACATCTAATTGAAAATCAATAACGTATGCAGAGGTTGTGGGTAATCCAAGGGTTTTTCAATTGAGACAAATTTTGTATAAAGAAGGAGATTGTAGATTTATTTCAGGGGGGGGAACAACCCGAGAGCCTTTTGGGGGCTGGGTTTGTTATTCCATTTCTTTCAGCAAATATAGAACAGAAACTAAGAGATTCTATACCTCGTCACTGTGTAATTTTGTCTTTCTTTGTATCGTTTTCTCAAGGTTTACATTCATTCTTTCTTCCTCCTTTTACATATTTAGCTTGTAATGGCTTTAATTCAGTAATACCTCTGCTGTGGTCATTTATTGGGTAGCCTGTTAGGTTCAACTTTTCCTCTGTTTATGCTGTGAGAAAAACAAGACCTGTAACTTGACTGTTTCTGCCTAGATTACAAGTTATATATATGCACGGTTGTTTTTGAAGCTATTTGTCATTCCTCTGTTGAAATAAAGATTAGACTTATCAAAATTAGATACCTAACTCTTTGTTTCAGTCCTCTTCATCCCCTATCTTCTATCCATCTTCTTTATTTTAATTAAATTAGGCAAACAAGGTCATGCCTCTTCGTTTCTGATTTATAAATGATCGAAAGGCCTGTTTCAGACCTGGGTCTAGAAGTCTCGTATGACTGATCAATCAACAAATTATTATTTCATTCAAAGTGTGCTAAGGCTTGGCTCTATTACAACCTAGAGTCAACTCTTGCGACAACATTTTCTGGTGCCGTTGCCAGGGACGGAGGAACGAAGTTATCTTCCTTGGGATACGACAAAAGTTTAAATCTATTCCTTGATGGTGAACAAGGGATAGGCATTCAATTGGCTGCGATCATTCACCTGGCGACTCCTTGGTTCGAAGACTCCACATAATTCACTGGCGACTTCACTGGTCTCAAAATGTCAAATTCGTTCGCTGCTTGGATTGCTCCGAGGTTTGCTCCTTTGGACTTTACAAATGTTTATGGTTTTCCAAACACTGTTCCAGACATTAAAATTTGGGGAGTTGTCCTTCCTAAATTTGGAGGATATGTGGATGACAATCCTGCTCAACACTTGTTTGAATTTCACAAGCTCATGGATGAATTAAATGTACATCATGAAGATGTCCTCATGAAACTGTTTATGTTTTCATTGGAAAGAGATGCTAGACTCTGGTATAAATCTTTACCCCATTCTAGTATTCCTTCATTGAAAGATTTTCACACAGTTTTTCATCAACATTGTAAGAGGATCTATTCAACTGAACTCATTTTTGAAGATTGCTGCAATATAGAATTCATAAAAGAAAAAAATCAAACAAATTCTCTTAAAGAGGAGGAAGAAATGTCAGAAATTTCTCAAGTTGATGAAGATGATCAACATGAGGAAGAGTTGGCTGATAAAGAAGCAGAATATGATAGCTCTTGTGATCATATTCAAGAAGGCTTTCAAACCGATCGCAACCAGATTTGCTGCAACGATGAAGATGAAAACGCTTTTCCAGATGAAGAGCTAGATTCAAGCTCATTCATATATGACTCTATTTTTAATTTTGCTGTTCAAGAAGAATACTTTCATAATGAGTTTTTTAATATTAATGATGCTGAAAATAGTTTAATTGTACAACATGATGATGAAATCACTGGTCTAGATCTTCATGAAGACCAACAACTTATGGAAGGCCATATATAATCACTGTTTGCTGATATAGAACATAGTCATTTTGCTATGGCAAAATCCCTTCCTTATCAGTTTCATGATCAAGTAAAGATCTTGAAATATGACGAATTGTATGTTGCCAAAAAGCCATTTCATGGAGAGTTTCAGGAGGATTGTAATCATCCAAATGTAATTGAGATTTCAGGTATGGTCGCTGTTGTAAATCCTCATGAAAATCAGTCTGTTGATATTCAACCATCTTTTCTAGATCCTCACAAAACAGAAATTTCTGAAAGTCAATGTTCTGGAACGTGCTATGAGCAACCTGTTTATGATGAGTATCCAGAAGATGAAGAAGAGCAAATTTCTTCTTCACCACGCACGAAAACTTACGACAGTCCTCCTCTGTTTGATGAATATGATGAAAGTGTTTTTGAAGACAATGAGCAACAAGAAACTTTTGTTCAACAGGAAAGCTATTGGCAGTATCATAAAAGAAATCAGCCTATGTACGATAGCTATCAAGAAGATTTTGGGATAGCGGATGAAGGATATAAGCAGGGGTTATTGGAACAATTGATCTCTCCTCTTTGTTTAGCAACTATTGAGCAACATACCAGTAAGTTTCAATGCGACATTTTTGCACCAGAAGAAGAAAAAATCAGCAGTGGGCAAAGTGCACAAAGGCATTTCACATAGCTTGCCCAGTAGGAGGAAGTATGGATTAATTGCAAAAGTGGTATATCTTTTCCCTTCTACGATCCAATAGCAGTTTAAATGGAGTCAAAATGGGGCATTGAATTTTTTGTTTCCGACTTCTTGAGGTCTTATTTTCAAAACTGTAAGTACCTGCTCCCAAGGTATGTTTTGAAATTTGCAGCTGCTCCTGTCGTTTTTGTGCTCAAGGATGGAAGCATAATTAAATTGCTTAGTCGGATATTCGCTTGGTTGATTCGGAAATTTTCCTATACTTGAACGAAGCAGTGATATCAGTTAAAGTAGGTGATGTATATAAATAAGCTTGACTTCGAGCATTAGAGTACAGCGGTGGTTTTAAGTATGTTTCTAGTTCAGTTTGGCGTCCAATATGGTTCTGTTTTAAGGCATTATGACTCCATAGCCCAATGAATGCACTGTACAAAGGGAGATTTTTAGTTTGCAATATGTATATCATTTCAGCGAGTGCAAAACCTCTTCAATTGCAGTAAATAAATGGTTTTGGTTTTGGAACAGGGGTAGGTTGATTTCAGGTCACCCAATGGATGAAGGCATGTGGTCTACTGTTCTTGGCACTTCACAAGAAAGCACCATCCCTAGATGGAGCCTAATGTTGGAACAGATATTGAAATTCCGGAAGAAATTATTAAAGATCACCCGACCATCTACATCATCACCAGATCGACGCCAGTGGGGTATTTCGGGCTGTCCAAACTGTGCGAAGTTAATCATGCCCAAAGGCCCAAAGTCGAGGTTCCTCGCATATGTATCAAACGCCGATGGGTAAGGGTTTCGACTGTCAAATAAAAACGCCCTCTGTCAAAGAAAAAAGGCAGAAGCTGAGCTTCTGAATATTCACAAGCAGGTGGCAAATGAACAAATGATATTAAATACATCCGGGAGCAAACGAAGAGTCAGACGAAGCGCCAACACATCTAATTGAAAATCAATAACATATGCAGAGGTTGTGGGTAATCCAAGGGTTTTTCAATTGAGACAAATTTTGTATAAAGAAAGAGATTGTAGATTTATTTCAGGGGGGGAAACAGTCCGAGAGCCTTTTGGGGGCTGGGTTTGTAATGCCATTTCTTTCAGCAAATATATAACAGAAGCTAAGAGATTCTGTACCTCGTCACTGTGTAATTTTGTCTTTCTTTGTATCGTTTTCTCAAGGTTTACATTCATTCTTTCTTCCTTCTTTTACATATTTAGCTTGTCATGGCTTTAATTCAGTAATACCTCTGCTGTGTTCATTTATTGGGCAGCCTGTTAGGTTCAGCGTTTCCTCTGTTTATGCTGTGAGCAAAACAAGACCTGTAACTTGACTGTTTCTGCTTAGATTACAAGTTATATATATGCACGGTTGTTTTTGAAGCTATTTGTCATTCCTCTGTTGAAATAAAGATTAGACTTATCAGAATTAGATACCTAACTCTTTGTTTCAGTCCTCTTCATCCCCTATCTTCTATCCATCTTCCTTATTTTAATTAAAGTAGGCAAACGATGTCATGCCTCTTCATTTCTGATTTATAAATGATCGAAAGGCCTGTTTCAGACCTGGTTCTAGAAGTCTCGTATGACTGATCAATCAACAAATTATTATTTCATTCAAAATGTGCTAAGGCTTGGCTCTATTACAGCCTAGAGTCAACTCTTGCGACAACAGTAGGCAGATTCTGTGCTTAGAAAACCCTAACAGCTAAAGTAGAAAACACTAAGGACTATCAAAACTGTAAATTGTGAATACACTAATCTATTCACACCTTGCATTGAAAATATAGGACAGAAAGTACAAAATTTAACTTTCAAACCTGCAACTTGCTTTTCAATAAATCTGGAAAAACAATACGCTGCTAAAAGTAAAAAATACTCTGCCAATAACTAGCACACAACTCAATCTCAATATACTGAACTGAATAACACCTTCCCCCTGCCTTTATTTTATAGACTAAGAAGGCTAGGGAGGAAGATAAAAACAATGTATCCTTGTGGGTGCCAATTAGTACATCAAAATCCTAATCTAATTCTATCTAGGGAAGTGTGCCCTTTGTAAAATTGGAAGTTTCCTTAGCACATGCACTTAAGCTAACTTTAGAACAAACACTAATTAAAGATAAAAAACATAGCCTACTTCTAAATCTGGAAATCAAACTCCAAAAGAAGAAAACCATCTATTCTAAAACTGGAATTCTAAATCTGGAAGTAACAGTTATAAAACTAGAAGTGTACGAGGCTGACTCCCTCTCAATCTCTCTCCTATATAACTGCAGTGTAGTACCCTAAACAACCTAGCCTTGTGCCCTCATTCTCCTCAGCTGAACCCTCATTATCACTGCACTGGAATCCGAACTGTTGTTGCTGCTGCTGCTGCTGCTAGTGCGCCTCTATAATGAACAATAGTTCATGTAAGCAAAAATATCCAACATAGGAATGAAAGGTAGTTGAAATACATAAAGGATATCAATCATATAATTGATAAATGAATAAGTGATATGATGATACAATGAGCTTTGTGACGGTATATTTATATGCATTGACTAGTCACAAAGATGAAATGTCTCTTAGGTAATGTCTCTTAGTTTCGATAAGGTAATGCCTCTTAGTTAAATTAACATTATTATTATTATTATTATTATTGTTATTGTTATTATATTTATTACAGCCTCTGTCGTTGAAGAAGACTGTCGTGCTACTATGAGAGAGAACAATGACTAATGCAACAGGTAAAAGCTAAGACTCCTCTTTGCGAGAAAAGTGTTCTTGACCAAACTAAGTCTCTCCCTCTATATCTCGAACTTCCCCTCTGTGAGGGACATCATGATCATGTTGACCATCTGTGAACCTGAAGAAATATAAACCTGGATCACTGCTTCCTTCTTTACTTCAAAATCTATTAAAAATCTTCAAGGTGTAAATCCCTTGTACAGGGAAAACTTCATCAGCAACCTGCCAGCCTCCATCTTTTATGTCAACTTCACTGGATAAATTCTGCTCACACCACAGTATGAGTTGTTCAGGACTTCTTGCATTAATAAACTCATATGTATACAGAGCTAAGATAAGTGGATTGAGTCTATCAAATAAAGAATTAAAATCTGCTCTAAACTTGGAAAAGCCCAACTTGAGTAAAAACTCATTGATCTTGAAATACCAAATTTGTGGTGCATGCATTGATCCATATAGAGCCCTTTTCAATCTGAATTCATGGGTATTTTGCCCATGCATCTCAAAACCTTCGACAATTGAAGCAAAGGCCTAAACAAGATCAACTCCCTCTTTCTGAGAGAATCCTCTTGCAAGTGGAGTAAAAGTCTCATCAAGGTCAACTCCCTCTTTCTAAGAGAGTCCTTTGACAACAAACATGTCCTAGAACTCTTCAATACTCCAAGCATGTCATGTCTCCATTTTTGGATTCCCCTGTTATGCAGTTAGAAACGACTTTCGTGGCTTGTCAGTGAAGAAAAAGTGGAGTCAAGGGGTTATTTAATGTCACTTAGTTAGGAGATGTTATGTTTTTAAAGTGACATTAAGGAAATAAAGTAACTTTAGATTAATAAGTTACTTAAAGGTGACTTTTAATCTTAAAGTGAAAGTAAAAGGGGAATAAGGGTCATATTTGATTTAGTCAAAAAGGAGAAAGTTCTAGAAGGCACGACAGAGGGATAAAAGGAGGGGTAGCGCTTCACTTTTTCATTATGTCTTTTGATTGATCTCTTTGGAGTGCTCTTGGAGCCAAGTTTTCGTTAGGGTTTGGCAAAACCCTTCCATTGCAGTTTAGTTTCGATGGTGCAATAGCCACCCTAGCTAGACAAGGAGGAGGATCCATCCAGGATCTTCAATTGAGCTTCATTTGTGGTTTGATATCAGTTTGGAGGTGTAGATTCATGGGGTTTTCTGGTGGTGACCATGACATCATCCAGGTTTTTGGCTTGTTATTGTGTGTTTTTCATTGATGTAGTGCAGCTGCCATAGCAACCATTGGATTATTGTATTTAGATCTTCATTCATAATAAAATAATCCATGATTCTCTTCCATTCCACCTATATCTAGTTTTGCCGACAATATGTTTGACGAAATGCCTTTAATGGAATGAATGCAAACTGTTTGTAAAAAAATTGTCAACCATTTTAGAGTATTTGCTGCACAAAGATTATAATATTCCATCCTAGCATATCCGGGGTCATTACAGTGGTATCAGAGTTGGTGATCTTGCCAGCCTGTGAGTATTCTCTTCATTTCCCAAGTACCCATGTTGTAGGGATCTCATTAGGAACCGAGTTTCTTTGTATAGATCCAGATTTAGGTGAGAAAAGCCGAGTTCTCTGTTAGGGGACCGAATTTGTAGATTGCAGGGTTTAGGGGGGCCGCAAGGGTCGGATTGATGCTGTGAGAGGGCCATAGCCCAACTGTAGAGGTCGCAAGAACAATTAGAGAGGGGCCGAGCCTCCTCTTTGCAGATTGTAGGGTTTAGGAGGGACGCAAGGGTCGGATTGGTGCTGTGAGAGGGTTGTAGCCCAACTATAGAGGTCGCAGGAACAATTAGAGAGGGACCGAGCCTCCCTCTTTGTAGATCATAGGGTTTAGGAGGGGCCACCAAGGTCACTTGTAGGCCGTGAATTGGAGGAAGAGAGCCGTGGGCTCTTAGGGACCGGGTAGCGAGACTCTTGAGGAGAGCCGAGTGCCTCCATTGCTGGGCCATGTGGAATTGGAGCAGGGCTGTAGTAGCCATGTGAGATTGATACTTGGACAACCATCTATTGTAAAAGAGGTCAGCGAATTAATAAAATATCAGTTATGGTGTGCCATATGTGTTTGAAATATCAGTTATGGTGTGCCACGTGTGTTTGAAATTTGTTTTGGATCTCTTGTTGCTATGAGTTATTTGCAACATTAATTTCCCTTTGGCAAATATATATATGTATGAACTCCTTTGCCCATCAAAGATAGACAATAAAACACAAACAATAGTATATCCAAACATATATCAACAACAGTAAGAGATCACAACGGCTGGGTATTGTGACAAAGTGTTTGTTAAGAGTCCACACACAGTCATAAACTCACAACAATAGAAAAGAGGGAGTTTAGAATGTGGTTACCAAGTGTTTGATCAAACCCCAAAGCCATAAACTACCAAATTACTACAACTTTGTAACAACCATGTTGTAGTTGCTTAAGAAGGTAAATCCTGAATGGGTGGATGAACTTTTGAGGGAGCTAACATCAAATAAATACATGCCTTACTATCAGAAGTATCTAATATTGAGTGAAGAGAACCATGCAGTTTTGCCCTTTAAAAACTTTTACACTCTCTGGTACGAAAGCTGGCCCAAGGATTTTGACAAGGATTATTTTAAAAGCACAGGGCAGGAAGTGAAGAAGGATGAGCATGAAGTACAGGTGAAGGAGCATGCATCTAGCCATGCAGAGGATGTGTGGATAGAGGAAGACCAAACAACAACCTATGATACATCATCAGAACTAATCATTGAGGCCGATGACACCAATGTGCTAGATGGAGAAGATGAGTACACAACATCTTGTCCTACTTATGATGACTATGAGAAGATGTTCCGATTAGTCGATGTTAAGGATTCAACATCTCTCCCTATGTATGATGCTGATGATGAGGATGGTTCAAGCGGGAATTCAACACCTCATCCTATTTATGACATGTATGATGATGTAGGCATGATTGTACCAGAATATGTCAAAGATTGGGAGCTATGTGTAGATGATGACAATGAAGGGGCAGATTTAGGGGACGAGAGCAGATCATAAAACTTGTATGAGGAGGGTAGTCCACATTGCACATAATCATCTAATGAGTCAATTGATCCCTTGTGTGACAACCCACACTGTGTTGATGAAATAACATTTCGTGATTCGGAGAACCAACTATTGGTCACTGTTATCCACCAAGTTACACTAGGATGGACTTCCAGCAAGCCGCCAAAGATTGAACATTTTCATGTCCAATATTCAGAGTTCAGAAGTTCAGCCGATCATTAAGACCACCCTTTTTTCACATTTTCCATACAAATTGTAATAAGAGATGTTGCATGATGAACTTGTAAAATGTCTTAGCCACCTTCGACTTAGGCATGAGTTGTTACTCTGGAGTGTTTTTTTTACTTATTAATTATATTTTGCTGTTTAAAGACAATTTATAATTTCTGAGTTTTTTCACTCAATTCTCCAGAGTTGGAGTATATACGCATGGTTAGGCCTTAGCATGGATCTAAGCCTAATGTCTAATGTATATTACCATGCTAAACATACTCCTAAAGTCTTATGGAAATGTGCTAAGTCCCCCTTAAGATTTTTTTAATTTTTTCAGTTAATTAAAAATTTTCTGCAAAACGAGAATTTTTAATTAAAATGTAAAGTTGTATTAAAAAAGTGGTAGTAGGAGACTTCATATGCCTTGGGGGTGCTCATTTTGGACCTAGAGCACCAATATTACCTAAGTACCCACTTGGTTGAGTAAAATTAGTGTTTTTAATCACTTAAAAATCAATTTTACACAAAAAACCCAAAAAAATCGAATAAAATCATAAAAAATCAGCAAGCACTATTTTTTGGGAAACATGTTTTGACATGTTGGGTTGAAATAAAGCCTTGGAAGGTTATGTGGCAGTCATAGGAGACATTTTAGATGTGATTGGGTTTGAGTGGGTAAAGTTTGGAAGGAATATTGAAGATCTCTAAAGAGAGGTGCGCACCTCTTGAGGAGAGGTGGCGCATTTCTTGAGAGGGTTGCCTACCTCTTGAGAGGTGGCGCCTTCCCCCTCTTCCCAATGCTCACACTTGTCATTCAATTGAGTTGTGGGATAGGTGGCTGCCCTTCCCTTACACTTGGCTGCCCTTTCCTCTCCAAGTGGTGCGCCCTCCTTGTACACTTGGTGCGCCCTCCCTCATGGGCATCTTCACCCATTTTGCTATATATACATGCTCTCTCCCTTTGCAAACTAGTTGGAGTTTGGGGATTGATGCTTGTAGTTGTACTATTGTAATACTTTTCATTTGGAATAAAGAGACTTTGGAGGTCGAGAAGGTGTGTTATACATGTGTGTGGATGGTTGATGTCAAATTGTGCTTAATCTATGAGGTAATATTTGCCTAATTTCTTCTTTGGATTTGTTATCTTGGCCTTTGAAAGGATGCTATCATCCAGTGGGATAGGATTTATCTAGCTTGCTGTTAATCGTATTGTTCATTTATATTTATAGACTTTGATGTGTATGCATGTTTCGGTTAACTAACATACTCTTCAAGTTTCTTGTGTAGGTGACACCAATTTGTTAACAAGTTTATTTGCAAGATTTTAAAGCTTACAGGTTCTCATAGCTTGGAGTGGTGATGAAACTGGCTTGTCTCTTCACAACTTGAAGGATCTAAAGACTTAGTCCCTCCTTAACTCATCTAAAGACTCCATTGTCCAAGGGTTCCAAGGCTACAAGTTTCTTCTTTTTCTCTGTTTCAAAATAAAATCTAAATTTGGTTACTTTGTTGCAAATGCAAGTATCTTAGATCTATCTTTATTTCAAATTCTGAATAGCTAAGTGTATATGCATAAGATAAGCTAGATCCAAGTTTGTACTTTCAAGTTTCATCTAATCGCTTAGATCTAGCATAGAAAAAGTCTCCTTTTATCATGCTTTTCTCTGAAATTTTTTAGAAGTTAAAGGGTAGTTCTTTTCTTAAAGCTTTCACTTTCATATTTGGCAATTAGAGTGCCTTTATATTGCTGTTTTAAAACAACAAACAAAGACCCTAAGGAGACAAGCTCTTTAGTTTGCTCTTCTTAGTTCATTTTTGCTCAATTTACATTAGTTTTGCTTAATCATTTTGGGGCTTTCCTACTAATAACCAAAGACACTTCCAAAGTGTTTTTGGCCATCTTTTGTCATTGTTTGCTTGCTGTTTATGCAGGTCAACGAACATATAAGAGGAAATTCAGTCCATTTTGGGTGGATTTGGAGCATCTGGGACCCCCGGGGGCACTCCTTTCTTCAATAAATACTTGTAAAACATGTAAAGACTTGTGACCCCCTTAATGAATGGTCACAAGTCACTCCAAGAAAGAGTTGTGTAATTTCTTTAATAAAATCAGTGGGGCTACAAGCTCCCACTCTTCATCCCCCCTAGGGGAACGATGTTTTTGGTGATTGTCTCATTTTTGCAATTTTAGCTTAGATTCAATTTTCACAACTAAGGCTAAGCTAAAGTTAATCTTTTTATTCGTCACAAAACACTACAATCTAACATAAACAATACAGTTAAATAAATCTTCACATAGATTAGTTTTTCCTTTTGCAAAGTAGAACACTAATTGCTAGATTAGATTTCATTTCATGCAATTTCTTGTTTGAAATAAACAACTCCCCTCAGCTCCCAGTGCGGTTCTTGACCCTTCCAGTTGCGAGCTAGTCTCGATCTGCTGGGAGTAAGTTTCATACACGCTAGACTGGTCAGTGGTGATAGATTAATTAGGGAAATCTTAAAGAGAATTTCGCTTTAGTGGAAATGTAAGAGGATCTGTGAGGTTATTTGGCGGGAACTTTGAGATCTAGGTTCTCCCTGTCGGATCCCCCCACATTTTCTTGAGCTTGTGTGTAAAATCAGAGGGACCTCCCTGTTGGATCTTCGACATTGCTCAACCTCCATTTTAGGGACCTTTTCTAAAGGGCCAAATCTAGTTTAGACAAACATTTACTTTTCATGCAATAACATTTATCTCATTTACCTACCATCAATAAACCTTAATAAAACACATTATCTACATTTGCCCACGATACCTTTAAGGCACTGGTCTCATTTTACACTTTTTGCAAAGCCATATGCTTCACACTTTATTTTCAGTCATTTTCTTGGAAACAAATTTGAATTTACTTGCATCTAACAATTGTGTCTTAAGTATCCTTTTATGCAAGTGTATGTTTGATATATCTCGTGGTGAATAGTTGATCTGTGTATACCTTTACTTTATGTTCGTTAATGAAAGAATAAACTCCTAGATTCATTTCTTGTACTTAGATTAGTTCAAGCCTTAGTATATTGTTAGGGACTACCCCCCTTGGCTTCACTAGGAGTTGGCCTAGATGGAGGAGTTGAGGATTAGGTGACAACACCTTAACTCTCATTTGCCCCCAATGACACACCAAGTGGATTGAAGATTTCTTCCACGTCTCCCAGGTGTGTATAATGCGGCAGCATTTTGGCGTCGTTGCCGGGGATAAATCTTTCCATTCCCGGAATACGACTTTTGGTTTTCCTTTTTGCTTTTTGCTTTGTTTGATGCTTCTTGTTTGTTTAGAATAAACTTGATCATCTGGCGACTCCACTTCAAAAATAATTTGACAAAGTTTTCTGCAAAGAGGAACTCACGGTTTGCTTAGCTTCATCCTTGAACCTGAAGGTGTTTTTGGAGGAAGTTAGCCAAGCTTTCTTCTCGTAGGATCCTTAATAATTTTTGGGTTGCAGTCCATTTCTGTTAGAATTTTTTTTTTTTTTTTAAATCTAGTCTAGAAATGGATGATCTTTATAAACCTATTGATTTTTCTGCAATAAATGGTTATCCACATGTGATTCCAGAAAAAAACAATTAAAAATTTGCCTTGTTTTCAAAGTAATAATATTGTTGATGCTAGACGTCATGTTAAGAAGGTTTCCCTTTGCTTTAATAAATGGTGTTGCAATGCCTTATATGAAGATGTGGGAATGAAATTGTTTATCTTATCTTTTGATGATGATGATCTTGAATGGTTTACAGATCTTAAGGATAAACAAGTTAGTACTTACAATGAATTGATTGATGCTTTTATGGAAAAATGGAAGGAGAAGAAACCTCCCAGAATAAAAACAATCAATTCAGATGTTAAGAATGATGCTTCACCAGATTCCAATCAAAAGTTTAAAGAAGTCATTCAGGCCATAGAATTTATCTATGAGAAATAGTTAAAGGCCATGAATGCTCGCCTTACAGAGGCAGAAGCTTGTATTAAGTATCCAGACCCTATAGAGCCAGAGCTTCACAGTGAACACGAAAATGAATTTCACCTAGAAATTTCAGAAGAGCCTATAGATGAGTCATCAACTGGTCACAAGGAAACAAAGGATTTTGATTTCGAAATGATTGAGTATTCAGATAATTTAGATCCCCACCCTCCTCCTGAGGAATCCATCTCCTCAGAGAAGATCTTCGACAATTATGATGAACCTGAAACGATCAGTGAAGCAGAGGTCTTGACAATTCTAGTTCCAATCTCTCATTCGTCAGAAGAATCAATAATAGATAATGGGAAAGTGGAAGACAACTCTAGTCTATCAATGCTAGATCATTATGAGCAGTGGTTGGACTTCCATCATGATAGTCCAATACACAGATTCATCAAAACTTTACAAGGTTTGCCAAACTTCAATGTTTAGTTGAATAAAGAAATGCACATGTTTCTTGAGTTGTCCGATCTCAAGAAAAACGCCAAGTTGATAAAAGTTGGAAAAGGATCTTCAACGAGTCATCTCGGACATGGATTTTTCAGATATCTGAGGTCTTATTTCATCCATGACATGGCTGTCACATGTGTTTTCTACTTCATCCAGTTGGATAATGAGAAGGTTAAAACTACCAGTGAGCAGACAAATTTTCAAGTTTTTCAATAATGTTATTTGATGCCATGGGGCATCCTTTGTAACGTATCTCTAACCCTTTCCTCCGCATTTTAAATTTCACTTATGTTCACTTTCTTCTTTTATACTTTATGTATAGTAGTTCATATTCATTTTTGTATTATATTTTGTATTCACATGTATAATAATTGTGCAATTTCAATTTACACTTGGTCTTCATATACATGTGTCGCTGATGTTGTTTTTGGTGAGATGTTTGTGATGTAGGGGCAGAGTTTGGATTCTCGCATGCTCTCATTTTTTGCTTAAAGATCAAACACACGTCCCCATATGGAGCCAATGTTATCCACCAAGTTGCACTAGGATGGACTTCCAACGAGCCGCCAAAGATTGAACATTTTCATGTTCAATATTCAGAGTTCAGAAGTTCAGCCGATCATTACGACCACCCTTTTTTCACATTTTCCATACAAATTCTAATAAGAGATGTTGCAGGATGAACTTGTAAAAGGTCTTAGCCACCTTCGACTTAGGCATGAGTTGTTACTCTGGAGTGTTTTTTTTACTTATTAATTATATTTTGCTGTTTAAAGACAATTTATAATTTCTGAGTTTTTTCACTCAATTCTCCAGAGTTGGAGTATATACTGATGGTTAGGCCTTGGATCTAAGCCTAGTGTCTAATGTATATTACCATGCTAAACATACTCCTAAAGTCTTATGGAAATGTGCTTAAGTACCCCTTAGGATTTTTTTAATTTTTTCAGTTAATTAAATTTTTTTCGCAAAATGAGAATTTTTAATTAAAAAGTAAAGTTGTATTAAAAAAGTGGTACTAAGAGACTTCATATGCCTTGGGGGTGCTCATTTGTGGACCTAGAGCACCCATATTACCTAAGTACCTACTTGGTTGAGTAAAATTAGTGATTTTAATCACTTAAAAATCAATTTTACACAAAAAACCCAAAAAAGTCTAATAAAATCATAAAAAATCAGCAAGCACTATTTTTTGGGAAACATGTTTTGACATGTTGGGTTGAAATAAAGCCTTGGAAAGTTATGTGGCAGTCATAGGAGACATTTTAGATGTGCTTGGGTTTGAGTGGGTAAAGTTTGGAAGGAATATTGGAGATCTCTAAAGAGAGGTGCGCACCTCTTGAGGAGAGGTGGCACATTTCTTGAGAGGGCTGCCTAACTCTTGAGAGGTGGCGCCCTCCCCCTCTTCCCAATGCTCACACTTGTCATTCAATTGAGTTGTGGGATAGGTGGCTGCCCTTCCCTTACACTTGGTTTCCCTTTCCTCTCCAAGTGTTGCGCCCTCCCTCATGGGCATCTTCACCCATTTTGCTATATATACAAACTCTCTCCCTTTGCAAACTAGTTGGAGTTTGGGGATTACTGCTTGTAGTTGTACTATTGTAATACTTTTCATTTGGAATAAAGAGACTTTGGAGGTCGAGAAGGTGTGTTATACATGTGTGTGGATGGTTGATGTCAAATTGTGCTTAATCTATGAGGTAATATTTGCCTAATTTCTTCTTTGGATTTGTTATTTTGGTCTTTGAAAGGATGCTATCATCCAGTAGGATAGGATTTATCTAGCTTGCTGTTAATCCTATTGTTCATTTATATTTAGAGACTTTGATGTGTATGCATGTTTCGGTTAACTAACATACTCTTCAAGTTTCTTGTGTAGGTGACACCAATTTGTTAACAAGTTTATTTGCAAGATTTTAAAGCTTACAAGTTCTCATAGCTTGGAGTGGTGATGAAACTTGCTTGTCTCTTCACAACTTGAAGGATCGAAAGATTTAGTCCCTCCTTAACTCATCTAAAGACTCCATTGCCCAAGGGTTCCAAGGCTACATGTTTCTTCCTTCTCTCTTTCTCAAAAGAAAATCTAAATTTGGTTACTTTGTTGCAAATGCAAGTATCTTAGATCTATCTTTATTTCAAATTTTGAATATCTAAGTGTACATGCATAAGATAAGCTAGATCCAAGTTTGTGCTTTCAAGTTTCATTTAATCGCTTAGATCTAGCATAGGAAAAGTTTCCTTTTAGCATGCTTTTCTCTGAAAATTTTTAGAAGTTAAAGGGTAGTTCTTTTCTTAAAACTTTCACTTTCATATTTGGCAATTAGAGTGCCTTTATATTGCTGTTTTAAAACAACAAACAAAGACCCTAAGGAGACAAGCTCTTTAGCTTGCTCTTCTTAGTTCATTTTTGCTCAATTTACATTAGTTTTGCTTAATCATTTTGGGGATTTCCTACTAATAACCAAAGACACTTCTAAAGTGTTTTTGGCCATCTTTTGTCATTGTTTGCTTGCTGTTTATGCAGGTCAACAATCAATTAAGAGGAAATTTTGTCCATTTTGGGCGGATTTGAAGCATCCGGGACCCCTAGGGGCACCCCTTTCTTCAATAAATACTTGTAAAACATTGTAAAGACTTGTGATCCCCCTAATGAATGGTCACAAGTGAATCCAATAAAGAGTTGTATAATTTATTTAATAAAATCAGTGGGGCTACAAGCTCCCACTCTTCATCCCCCCTAGGGGAACAGTGTTTTTGGTGATTGTTTCATTTTTGCAATTTTAGCTTAGATTCAATTTTTACAACTAATTCTAAGCCAAAGTCAATCTTTGTATTCATCGCAAAGAAATACAATCTAACATAAACAATAAAGTTAAATAAATCTTCACATAGATTAGTTTTCCCTTTTGCAAAGTAGAACACTAATTGCTAGATTAGATTTCATTTCATGCAATTTCTTGTTTAAAATAAACAACTCCCTCAACTCCCAGTGCGGTTCCTGACCCTTCCAGTTGCAAGCTAGTCTAGATCTGCTGGGAATAAGTTTCATACACATTGGGTTGGTCAGTGGTGATAGATTAATTAGAGAAATCCTTAAGAGAATTTCGCTTTAGTGGAAACGTAAGTGGATCTGTGAGGTTATCTGGCGGGAACTTTGAGATCTAGGTTCTCTCTGTCGGATCCCCCCACATTTTCTTGAGCTTGTGTGTAAAATCAGAGGGACCTCCCAGTTGGATCTTCGACATTGCTCAACCTCCACTTTAGGGACCTTTTCTAAAGGGCCAAATCTAGTTTAGACAAACATTTACTTTTCATGCAATAAAATTTATCTCATTAGTCTACCATCAATAAACCTTAATAAAACGCACGATCTACATTTGCCCACAATACCTTTAAGGCACTGGTCTTATTTTACACTTTTTGCAAAGCCATATGCTTCACACTTTATTTTCAGTCATTTACTTGGAAGCAAATTTGAATTTAATTGCATCTAACAATTGTGTCTTAAGTATCCCTTTATGCAAGTGTTTGTTTGATATATCTCGTGGTGAATAGTTGATCTGTGTATACCTTTACTTTATGTTGGTTAATGAAAGAATAAACTCCTAGATTCATTTTTTGTACTTAGATTAGTTCAAGCCTTGGTATATTTGTTAAGGATTACCCCCCTTGGCTTCGCTAGGAGTTGGCCTAGACAGAGGAGTTGAGGATTAGGTGACAACACCTTAACTCTCACTTGCCCCCAAGGACACACCGAGTGCATTGAAGATTTTTTCCACGTCTCCCAGGTGTCTATAAGGCGGCAACAGTCACAAAGGAACAAATTGTGTAGATGTTGATGAGGGCAGATGGTGCTCATAAATTTATTGAAGACCTTATGTGGAAAACCTAGCTAGAGGAGAGGCAAAAGGGAATTGCAGATGGAGTCACTAGTACCCAATTGCGCGTCATCAAAGAGGAACTAGAGCAGATGAAATCCGATTATTTGCAGTTGTTCATGGATAGGGACCTTGCACTTAAGTTTGTTGAAGACAAGGATAGGGAGGTTGAGGAGCTTTGTTACCAACTGAGTTTGGCACGCTCTTCATCATTGACAGCAACAGAGACTCCATCATCCTTAGCAATCGTGAAACATGAGGGCGTGAGTGGCACTCATGATTTGAGGGAGGAGCCTCTTGTGACGATCCTGTACAAGGAGCATTCAGAGTTGTAGGTGCTCAAGGAGAGGTTTGGCATAGAGGGTTTTGACCATGCACCTATTTTGCATTGTGGGGATCATGATCCGCTTCTGTTGGAGAGCCCACTAAAGGCTCAAGGCTTAGCTACGGAGGATATAGTTGAGCGCATTTATTGTGGACCAGGCCGCAAAGAAGTATATGCATCCATGGATTGGGTGGAAAGATACATGACAGAGATGGACATGCTCTGGGATACAGGTTCAGACGACATCAATAGAGTGATGGATACAGTAGCGCCTACAGGATACATGATGGTACGGGACGACTCAATGATAGGCAAGAGTATGCAGAGATATTCATTGGTACGTGATAGTTTACAGTGGAGTTGTGGGGTGTTTTCGCTAGGGAGACCTCCCGACAGAGTCCTCAGGCATACCATTGAGTTGTGGTTGCCCAGGATCGGTGAGTGGATGGGTGAACCTTGGGGAGCACCATATCTCTTGATGACCGATCTTCATCTGGGATGTCAGCAGATGAGGGCTAGGAGCAGGATTGTCACAAGACTGCTTCCATAAATCATTATGATCTGTGGGTCATACCCTTGGGGTTGACCAACGCACTAGTCACTGTCCAATCTTGCAGGCAGTGGCAGAGGCATCTATTGCTGTTATTTGATGCTCTCATTATATACAACAGGACATGGGAGTTTCACCTGAGTCAGTTGGATGAGACAGGTGGCATTGTGACCATGTTAGAGGTCTTTCATTTGGACCATGTGATCTGTGCGTAGAGTGCATAGGAGGAGATCCAGAATCTATTGGATCGGTTCACGGAGATTTCAGCAGGCATTGGGAGTGATGGAATTCCAATTTGGTGGTGGGATCTTGGCATTCATTGGAGTGATAGATTGCTTCAGATGATGAGGGTGATCGACAGGGTTGCGATAGTGATTGGATTGTGTCATTGTGGGGATGTTGTGAGAGGAGTTGTTGAGCCTTGTTCTATATGGAGAGGTAGATTTTCCCTCACGATGCCCAGGATCGAGTCCATCTGTGAATTGGTAGGCTTCGACGTCATTGAGATGCCTTGGTGAGACATGATCTAGGATAGTGAGTTTAGTCCTTTCAAGGATTTTAGTTTGGGGGTCCAAGAGAGGAGAGCGCAGTTTGAACATGGTGGTCAGATAGTTATGATGGGAGGGACTATAGTGTTTGACAACTCAACAACCGATACAGATGAGATGGCCAGTTTTCACTTCCCAGGATTTACTCTTGGGATGCTTAGGATTATTTGCTTGGAGGAGTGCTCTTCTAAGTAGTTGACTGAGTTTGTGCAGTTTCTGATAGCCTGGCTTATTCGAGGCAGTCAAGTGGATTCTTGTGTTAGCATTTGGTAGATCAGGGCTATGAGTAGAGGGTGCTTCACATCCTATAGGTTAGTTTGAGACCCTAGTGACTTTACCACTTATAGGCTAGTCCGAGAGAGGTTTGCACGGAGAGACTTTGCGGACGATATGTTGAGATATTTTCCCGACGATGCCTGTATGATTGCAGTAGGCTGGGGGTGCTGGAGTATTAGGGCTTTCCCTTTTGATACCTGGGGTTGGGTGTCGTTGATGCCCTATCAGCTTGTGACCACATAGACTTCTTCAAGATGTCTGATTTTAGAGTTGGTTTGGTTGACTTTCTTGAAATACATTGGTAGGACATGATCCTCGATAGTGGGGACAATTCTTTGAGGCATTATAGCTTATGGATGTAGGGGTGGAGGATGCATTCTAGGCAGGAGGATCAAATATTTATGATCAGAGTGGCGCAACGTCAGCATGATGGGTCCTTTTTGGTGATAGCATGGAACCCTGGGATTTTATGGATTGACAGTTTGGCAACTGGTACAGATGGGACAACCAATTGTTACTGTCAGGACCCCCCTGGTGTTAGCACATTGTTGGACAATATTGTGGGTGATAGGTGCTCTGCATCTTTCTTATTGGCTTGGGACCCGAGGATCATCATTAGTTTCAGTTTGGTTCAGTTTGTTGTTCCTTATGGGTGTTGTTGTCGTCCTTATACACACTTGCAGACGTGAGCTAAGTCCTGCTCACTTTGTGTGTCCTTGGAGGCACAATGCCTAGGTTCAAAGCTCACGCTGTCACTTTGACTTGAACCTCTTCCGTCTAGGCTTACTCCTAGGGAAGCCAAGGGGGGTAGACCCTAGTTTCTAGATTTTATTAACGTGAAGTTCTAGGAGTTGATTTTAATTTGTTAAGGGTATGGAGAAGTCTAATCCTAAGATGCTAAGCCAACAATGCAAGATGCAAGATTTAAAATGTTAGGCAAGCCCTTTCCCTAAGTCAACTAAGACTAGTGCCTAAGGTTGGGCAAGGGGTCAACTAAAGTTAAGGGGTGTTTAATTACAATATGATTACAAAGATTACAATTATCCACAACAAGATTAGATACTTACAAATAAAGAATGCTAGTTACACAACAATAGATTTACAAGAGAAACAAGCTAACCATGTGTGTTTAAATGTGTAGGAAATTAAAGGCAATCAAGACGTGAGCATCATCAACACAATAAGCCTAAGCATGCTACAATAGCACTTACTCTATTGGACTGCTCCTCAATGGCAACATCAACACAATAAATTCACAAGGCACTTAAGGAATTGAAAGCTTTAAGCACAAGTGTTCCACAATGTTTAAGATATTTAGTTATTTACCCACAAAGCATTACTTGTAAATTAGATTGGAAGATTACTTACAAGTGTTAAACCATAAGATATGTCGAATTAAACCAAGGTTTATTAATTGCTTAGTGAGTTAAGGGTTTTGAGATTTGAAGAATTTTAATTACCCTAACTAAATGTTTGACCAAAAAATCTCCTCCCCCGATTGCCAAATGGCTGCTGGATGCTCAAGAAGTGAGGCAACGAGGCCTACCCTAGCTTCACAGGTCAACCCTAAGAACCGAGTACTCCCGGAAGGGACGCCGCGCACCGTGAGACCGTCCCCGGCCTAGCACCTTCCGTTGCCTTCCTCAATCTCCATTTTAGATGATAAAGATGGTGGTTTAAAGTACCCTATTAAGTCTATTAAGTGTATATATCAATTGGTTAAGTTTTTAGATGTGTTTTAATGACTTTTAAAAAGGTGATTTTATGCCAAAACCGAAACTTTAAGTAGCTTATAAAGATGTGTTATTAAGCATGAGAGTTAAGCATATTAACACATGTAAACCATGTAAAAAAAAAACTGAAGTAAAGAGTTATTGCATCACCATTTACTAAATCACAACATGAAAAGCTTGTAAAGAAAAGAATGCCAATGAACAAGGGCAAAAACAGCTTGCCAAAGGAAGAAGAGAAAATCAAGCTTATCACCACTTATCTTATGATTGTTATTGCATTGATATTGAGTTTTGAGTGTGAAGAAGAAAGCTTAAGATTTAAGATGTGTGCCTACACTATTAGTTGATGGCAAATGGCCTTAAGTATGAAATAACATGAAAGAGAATACCACTTATTATACCATCAATGCATTAAACCACTTAGCATGTGAAAATGAAATAAAACTTAAGGTAGCTTAAACATGGGAGTAGATTATGCCCCAAGGGCTTAAGCTAAAGATTAATGTGTGAATGAGATCTAGATCTAGATAGTTTTAACCATTGAAGCATGAATGAACCATTAACACATTATTACCCTAGCCTTACAATTTTGGGGACGTCTTTCCCAAGGTGTAGGCAATTATTAATATTAGAAATAGCTTGGAAAGAGAAAGAGAGGCAAAGAAAGCAAACCACTCAATGGCACAAGGTGGAGGCAAGCCTACCTTTATTGTGCCAAAGGGGTTGAGAAGAAAACAAGCACAACTACTATTAACAAAATGCTCACTAACCCCACGTCCTAGTCTTAGGAGATGATTTAAAAAAATGAAAACTTGAAAATGGAACTAACCCTAAGCTCACACGTGGGAGGTAGGTCGTACCAATTCTCCTCCCAAGCTATGAGCTAGCAAAAATAGCTAAAAAGTGAATAAACTATGCACAAGGAGCTAGAAAATCAAAGAGAAAGGTTGAGATTTGTTACCCACTTGAAAAGAATGGTCTTGGAGTGTTGTGTGGATGATTTTGGGTAACATAACCCCCCTCAACCTGATAAGAACCTGCAAAAACCAGCAAGCTATGCTTGCTGGAAAAGCTACACACAACAACAAAAGATGAAGAAAAATTTCTATTTTGGGTAGAATTTTTTCACATAAAATTTTTATGGAAAAAAAGTATGTTAAATGACCATTCTAAGATGTTAAGCTAGCTGAAATATTGAATGAAATGGACATCAAGAAAGAGATGAGAAAATAAGGAGTTTGAGTAAGCTTTGAGGGAAGACTCTTCCTTGAGGCTATCCCAACAAAACCCTAGAAGCAAACCTGGAAAACTTCAACAAAATGTGAGGCATACAAGAGATAATATGGCTGAATATGATAAAAAATAAAATACTTGTACCTTATTAGCAAACCCACATATATATATCAACAATAATACTAGTTGTTAACCTACCCAAGTAAAATACTTTACCCAAGATCTACTCTATGCAACCCATGATGTCAAATCCACAATATTACCTCATATGTAAGCAAGAAACAAGAATACTCGTTGCTCTTCCAAAATCCTCCAAAGTTTCTCTTTATTACTCAAGGAAAAATCTTGAAGCAAAAATTTGCTCCAAAACCCTCAAGAGCAAAAGAATGGATGCAAGATGGAAAGGAGAGAGAGAGATGAGATGGAAATCAAGTAGCATAACCTTAGCTCAAGATATGGTGAAGAAAAGAGTGAGAGAGGGGTTCTATTTATACTTGGAGAGGCAAACCTACCTCTCTTGGATCAATGCCAAGTGTCCACAACCAAGCACAAGAGAGAATCCCAAGGGGAGGGCGCAACTTTTAGGGTTTGGCTAGGGCAAATGAATGGGAGGTGAGTTATTAGGTCCTGGGATCAAGCAAAAGGTGACGTGGGAGACTAGGAAGGGTGCACGTGTGGAAAGGAGGGCCCACAACTCATCAAAAAACAAGTTGTGACGTTTTACCTAGCAAGGGGGGCGTAACTTCCCTTAGGGGGCATGAGGGTTTGAGTGAGGTGAGTGGGTGAGGGGTGTAAAAAGGTTGAAATAAGTTAGGATGGGTAGGCTTAGGTTAGGAAACACATCTTCTCCCTTTTTCCATCTTTACATCCACTTCTTAGCTCAAAATTACAAAAATTACATTTTGACTTTATCGAGACTTACCAATTAAAATTGCTGTTTTTGACTGACTGACACTCCTGGTGGACAAACACCTAGCAAAAGTTGTCCAACTGAGCTGAAACTTGGTCCAAGGGTGTAGGGGGTGTCTTTCCATTTCTTTTGAGCACAAATACCCCTATCAAAAGCCTAAGGACCTAGTTTACAATTTTTGCTCAAACATAATTAATTAATTAAATAATTAAACCTCCAAACTTAGAGAAATTTAATTAAAAAGTAATTTAAAAAAAAAATCTATCTAGACTCAATGAAATTCCGCGAAACTTTCTGCGATGTCTTGCATGGTCATTTACATCATTCCTAAACAATAGTTACCAGAAGATAACCCCATTAGAATGCCCTTCACCACTTTGGAGGAATTATTGCAGGTGTGAGGGAAAAACTCAAGGGAAATTAATAAGGCTGAAAAGCCCAATTAATAACCCGAGGATAAAAAACCCTCGATGAAAGGAACTCTCCTAATGAAGACATCTCAAGGTAACTGACCTAACTATGAGCCATGCAGACCTATTACATTATTAACCCACGCAGGGGTGCAGAAATTCCGTTTACAAAAATAAGTGCCGGGGGCATAAATTGCCCAGTAGAATCAAACTATCTTCGACAAATGAGCATCTGATGATGCATCTCTTCATGGCACATGGAGTTGACCCCCTAGTTGGATAGACGGTCAACATGTGTGATGGGCCATGGCATTGCTTGAGGACAAACAATCTTTGGGAAGGGAGGATTTGTCATGTCCCCATTTTTGGATTCCCCTGTTATGTAGTTGGAAACAATTTCCGTGGCTTGTCAGTGAAGAAAAAGGGGAGTCAAGGGGTTATTTAATGTCACTTAGTTAGGAGATGTTATGTTTTAAAGTGACATTAAGGAAATAAAGTAACTTTAGATTAATAAGTTACTTAAAAGTGATTTTTAATCTTAAAGTGAAAGTAAAAGGGGAATGAGGGTCATATTTGATTTAGTCAAAAAGGGGAAAGTTCTAGAAGGCATGACGGAAGGATAAAAGGAGGGGTAGCGCTTCACTTTGTCATTATGTCTTTGGATTGATCTCTTTGGAGTGCTCTTGGAGCCAAGTTTTCGTTATGGTTTGGCATAACCCTTCCATTGCAGTTTAGTTTCGGTGGTGCAATATCCACCCTAGCTAGACAAGGAGGAGGATCCATCCAGGATCTTCAGCCGAGCTTCATTTGTGGTTTGATATCAGTTTGGAGGTGCAAATTCGTCGGGTTTTCTGGTGGTGACCGTGACATCATCCAGGTTTTTGGCTTGTTATTGTGTGTTTTTCATTGATGTAGTGCAGCTGCCATAACAACTATTGGATTATTGTATTCAAATATTAATTCATAATAAAATAATTCTTGATTCTCTTCTATTCCACGTATATCTAGTTTTGCCAACAATATGTTTGACGAAATGCCTTTAATGGAATGAATACAAACTGTTTGTAAAAAAATTCTCAACCATTTTAGAGCATTTACTGCATAAAGATTATAATATTCCAGCCTAGCATATCCAGGGTCATTACAAATCAACAACATTCATGGAATCAATCTCTAATTCCATGGTAGGTTTTGATACTATCTCCACAAAGCTGGAAGGACTGTCATCCATCATGGCATCTTGCCATACCTGCTCTACTTGATCAACAAGTACTCCACTTTTTCTCTTCCACTCCATGCATCCACCATTTATAGAGATATTCTAGGAATTTGATGTTCTGTTATAGGTAGTGTTTTTAGAATCGTATCAGAATCGGGAAAAAACCGGACAAAAAAACCGGTCGACCAAAATATACATAAAATATTGAAAATTTGAAATAAAACACATAAATTCATGTGCATCCATATGAATCCAAACCATTATACACAAATATGCAAAGTTTCTCATGTATATAGCAAGGGTGCATATAACCAAAATAACACTGAGTGCAATCCATCTCTGAACCAAAATACATCAACAAAGATTCTCTAAATGGCCTCTAGAGTCCAAAAAAATCATGCTACAACAAATAAGCAGGTATCATCAAAATCATTGCCTATATTAGGATCCTCATCATCAATGTCATCCTCTAAGCATTAAAATAAGATAGAAAAAGCTTAACATGCCTAATAAGTGATTTTACTTGAGTGAAGAGTACATTTTTACTAGTGTCATGGCATAATAGTTCAACAATCAATGCCACCAACATTGAAGTACATAGAGGGCTTGATGCTCTTGATTAAATGCTAGTTCCATACCCTCATACATGATAGAATCCAGTGGAAACATTGCAATCTCGAATGGGACCTAAAATTCTACTTTCTCCATATGAAGTCCAATTAGGCTGGAACTGAAGAAAACTGAGGTACCATGAGGCTGGTAAATTTGATTTGTCTTTGACCAGAATTTAGCTCTAAGTTTAATCTTCCAAAACTGTCCTTTGCTGCGTTTTAGGACATCAAACAATTTAGTAACTTTCTGCCCATAATTTTCATTGGTTAAGTGTTCTTTGAGGTGCCCTTGCAAGTGTTTTTACATTCCAATGTTAGCACATGCAATAATACTCAAACACATAACACTCCTTGGATCTTTACAACTCTAAAATGCTGATCTAACAAATCTAAGCATGCATGAAATTGGACACATTAGTTTTTGGTCAACATGACCCTAGAAACCCCCATGGGGAAAACCAGTTTGGAGTAGATGTATATAGAAGGCCTCAAAGAAAAATGTACAACAATGAAAACATATACAAGTGAACCTGGGATAATAGAAACCCTTCTCGGATGCTTTGGAGTCCCTTGAAGATGTGCTTGCTAGCCCCTTGAAGCTAGGCGCCCTTTGCCTTGGTGTGCCCCTCTTCCTTAGCTAATGCCTTGACCCCTTTCCTTGCCTCTTGCTTTTCCTTTGCCCTTTGCTTGTGCCTTTGAACCTTGCCTTGAATTTGATTTGCCCTTGGTCATGCACCCTCCTCTCAAGAGTGCCTCCCTCCAAGTGATGGTGCACACTATGCTCAAGTGTGCTCCTCCTCTAGCAAAACTCTACAAGTGTGTGCTCTCCTTCACCCTTGCGCCCTCTACTCCTCTAGAGTGCACCTAAGCATGGTGAATGAGTCTCCTCCCCAAGGTGCGCCCTCCTCTACAAGCTTGATGCGCCTCTCTCCCAAGTGCGCCACTCACAAGCTTGTGCGCCCCTCTACTAAATGAATGCGCCCTCCTCCAAGATGTATCCCATACTCCATGGTAGACACGCCATGGTAGACTGGACCCAAGCTATGGATCCTCCTCAAGCCTTGACCTCATGCGCCCTCTCCTCCTCAAGATATGTGCCCAATAGCTCTCCTCCTCCTCCTCTCCTCTCCTCTCAAATCTCTCAAGTGAAGAATGAGTCTCATCTTTTCCCTTTTCCCTCCTCTTCTCCTCCTCCTCTCCTCTCCTCTCAAATCTCTCAAGTGAAGAATGAGTCTCATCTTTTCCCTTTTCCCTCCTTTAGCCTCTCTTTGGCCAAACCCTAAAAGATCAATGACTTAGATCCAATCTAGCCATGTCTAATCAATGGGTGAGATTTAATCCAAAAATCTCACTTAAGAAACCCACTTTCCTTAGTTTGCCTCATGTCCTTTAATTCACCCACTTTGTGAATTAAATGTCACTTTAATAACTTAGGTGGCATATTTCACTTTTGACTTAAGTCACTTAAGTCAATGTGAAATTAGAACATAAAGTAAAGTAATAGGGGTAATAGTCTCCCCCTTTGTGTTTAGAGACTCACAAACACAAGGGGACCACTTTCCAAGGTACCCAAATCTCAACAGGAACCACTCAAACATCTTGAAACAATTAATGGTAATGTTAAAAATTTAAGTAAAATGATGAAAATAAAAGATAAAGGAGAATGTCTCTTTAAGTAAAAGGATGAAAATGAAAGATAAAGGAGAATATCTCTTTAAGTAAAAGGATGAAAATGAAAGATAAAGGATAATGTCTCTTTCACTTCTTAACATTACCATTAATTACTAGGGTGGGTGAAATAGTGGGTGGGGACCTCTTTAAATAGCGTTAGTAGGGCCCTAGGGTTAGTTATTAGGCAACCCATTTTTTAATTCATTGATTTTTTTTTTCAAAAAAAATTGGATTTTGGTGGTCCCTAGTTGCATGGTACGGTGCTGTATGGAACTGGCCAGTTCGGTAAAGAGCTGACTGACTCCTGTGTATAGAACCAGCCAGTTCTTGTATAGAGCCGGTTGGTTCAGTACTAAACCAGACTAAAATGGCCTGTATGCCCTGACTGGACTGGAAATGTGCCAAAACTGGTTGGACCGGTCAGTTTCGATAACAGTGGTTATAGGTACTTGTGTTATTCAGGGAGATGGAGGCTTTTGTTGGACTGTTCTATCTTTAGTCCACTTCTATTATTAGTTCTCTCATCTCCTATAAATCATCGTACAATCAAGTGAGAAAGGTTATCGATGTTTTTTTCTTTCCCTCCTTGCTTCATATTTTCTCCTAGAGAGTTGTGATTGAGCGCTGGCGATAGAGTGCAGGTGTTGGTTGAATGACTCTGCAGTGGTTATCATGATTGTTTTGGATCTGATATGATGTAGAGAAATCGAAGAAGTCTTGGCTACCCCGAGATCTTTGAGAATGATTGATGTGTTCCTACTTTTCAAGGAATTTGTTCATCCTACAACCCTTGGTAATAAAACCCTGTGAACAACTTTCTTGGCGACCATTACTTGTGTTCAATTGAGTAAGAATCTTCACATCATCCTTCAGGTCAAAGTTCTTAATTCTGCAGAAAGTAATTGGATCTCAAACATACCTTCAACTTCCTTTTAAACACCCTTTCTCCACTCTTGAGTTAGTCCTTCAACAAGTTGGTAGTAATCATTATGTGCTCAAGACTCCCGTGTACACCTTGCATGACAAAGCATATTCTTTGTTTTAAGGAACCTATAAAATGAGTGTTAGGTCTTATAAGTTTTAAATTTTATTTTTTCTATTCAAAATGATAAAATTTTCACTTTTTAAATGTATGCTAAGATTGTTTCCATATTGTTTTTGGGGCATTCAAGAAGGAGAAATTACAACACAGGTTCTATCATCTATGTGGCTTAGAAATAAAAATCATCCCATTCATACGTGATTTTACTATTTATGCAAGGAGCGTTTTTGCTTTTTGGGAGCAATTGTCTCCACACGGGGTTTAAAGAACTGTTGTTTCACTATATGCTGCAAAATTTTTTCCTAACCACGGGGAATGCATATGATAAACTTTTTTAGTGATTTTATTATATCATCTGTAAAGAGTCAGTTATTTTAGTTGCATGCATAAACATTTCTTAGATTTGTTTTTCTTGGTCTACAATTACTTCGAAGGCTTTTTATATATATTCATTTTGTGTTCTTTGTCGTTTGCAGGTTGAACAGATAATAAGAGAGCAGAATATGATGGCGGCACATGAATTTATTGAACTCTTTTGTGAACTAATTGTGGCACGGCTACCCATTATTGAATCCCAAAAGTATGTATATTCCGTCATCCTTTTTATATATATGTATGATTAAACAAAAAATGGAGAATATGGATTGACTATTTTACAAATCATGCTAAACAATTCAGTCCATGGAATGTCAATTCACAGATTTGCTTTATTGTTGCTTCTAGATGAGATGAATTCTTTACCTTGAAGACAATCCAATTTTTCTTGAAAAGTTGCAGTTGCCTTTTTTTTCTTTTCCAAACATTCTAGGATAACATCCTCTACCCCACCTTTTCTACTAATATTTTATATCTATTGACTCAACAACTGAGTTTCTTTTTTGTAGCATGCACGTATGAGTTGAGCTTATGCCTTAGTGGAATGATTTTATATATTCAAAATGCAGTAAATTATGAAGACACCATAGACAAATGCACAAGATATAGTAACGAAGGTACAAAAGAGAAAAATATAAAGAGAAGTCAGGGATCCAGCCTCTTGCTTTCTTTGCATTTGTATTTGCTTCTTGAGTCAGTTGTAGAAGTAGAAGTCATTAGAATTTGAAGCAAACTTTTTTCTGTAAATAGGTGGAGATTTGAATAGTTTATGTCTCCCTCTTTGATTACCTGTGTCCACTCATGTCTGTCAAACAAAGTGGTTTTATTCCCTTTGATTTTGAAGTTGCAGTTAAGTAGATCCACAACCTGGTTGATTGTTTCCTCTGAAACAGTTTTATGTTTATGCAACTTTGGGAACTTGTACTGTTCTAGCTCTTGAGGATATCTCATTCACACAAATTGCAGAATAAAAATTGTATTTTGGACTGCAGATGAAATAAAAATTTTCATGCATTGTGTTACCATTTATCTATTATTCCAAAATATAAGGCCAAAGGGTCCAGGATTAGGGGGCATATGCACTGGATGGTTGAGGGATATACTCCTACCAAATTGTATTTTCAGCACCTATGGAGCAAGCACAAATATGAGAGGATCCTAGCCTTACAAGACCCTAGTGGTAACCTTATAGAAGATGAGATGGAAATTCGACAGATATTTGAGATCAATTTTAGAGGATTTTCACGTCTGTAGGAGTTGCCCCATTGCAGGATGCTCCTATGGAGCTTGTCTATCAAGTTGTTCCTAGGAGAGTTGAGGGTCTTGAGAGGAACTCTCTCTCCAGAGATCTTGGGATGGATGAATTGGAGGCAACCATGAAGGAACTCAAGAATTAGAAATACCTAGTTCCTGATGAGAAATCCTTAGATCTGCCTTGGAGTTGGTTACTGCTGGACCCATAAAACTAATTCCTAAAGGTGTTAAGAGAGACTTGGTGAGATGATGGCATCCAATCACCTTGTTGAATGTCTCCTATAAAATTCTAGCGAAAGCACTAGCTAGGAGGATTCAATTATTGGTGGCCCAGTTAGTTTGCAAGGAGTAGATGGGTTTTATGAAGGGCAGATTTACCCTATATAATCTTATCACTACCTAGGAAGGTCTTGAATGGGATCAGGACATTGATCAAAAGGCCCTCCTTTTAAAAATTGATTTTGATAAAGCTAATGATAGAATTGAATGGGATTTCATCCTCAAGATGTTGGATTGCTTGGAATTTTTGTTGTGTATCACCAATCTGTGGAGACACTCTTCCTGTCTATCCCATTGCAGTGTTCCATTCATCACGGGTTCCTTTTGGCGTTGTATCTCTATGTGATTGTAGCTGATGCTCTTGGTTAACTATTGGAAGCAACAAGAATGCAAGGGAAAAATTCAGGTATCTACTTACCATATTGTAACCAATTCCTTAATGTCCACTTTGTAGATGACTCAGCTTTAACACCTGAATTGACCCAACAATTTATGGAGGGCACTATCTTATGTTTGGATACTTTTGCATAAGCAGATGGCATAGTTGTTAGTGAGGAGAAAATGAAGGTTTTTCTTATGGGTAGTGTTTGTTAGAATATAGAAGATGGTGTGCTCGTTTTACCATTGACGATACCCTCGTCACCCAACCATAGGCCGAAGCCACCCTCCGAGCACCTTAACCTTGACTGAGAATTCCTCCGGAAGCAAACCCTAGGCTAGATAGCCAAACAAGGTGTAGCGCATCTTCCTCCAAGGATAGCGCACCAACAATAGCTGATCAGATAGTCCAAACCCTCGCCAATAGATAGTCCAAGCCAACACTGAAACTAGCTGCTGCTGCAGTTGCACCTGCAGCCCCCCTCCACACGTGCGCACCAAACTGGAGCTACAGTGCGCACCAAACTGGGAACTGCAATTCTGAGATGCTGTCAAATGAGAACTGGCGCCCTGTATTTATACTGGTTCTGCCAGATTTGATGGGGTCGACTTCTCCTTCTGGATGTGTCTGTTCAGTATATTATTATTATTTCTGGCCGACTTCTTCTCTTGGAGGCTGATAACCTAATATAAATTATCTTCTTGAGACGACAAGGCTTCTAGGGTTATTAGCCAACTCATTAGGGTTTTCTCTTGCTTTTCGGAGTCTTCTATTCTCGTTAGGTTCACACGTGGAGGTAAATACCTCCCGCAACTACCATAATATTAACACTCCCTCCTAGCTAGGGAGGTATTACAGGTAATGGTACTGAGCACAAAAACATGCCATTTACCTGGTAGCATCAATATAGTCGTCTAGACTATCTCATGACTAGATCATGAGCATCACCATCACCATCAACTGCTTCATCT
>SNQJ01S0000152.1:376477-411328 GCA_010110895.2 Picea sitchensis
ATAAGTAAATGATAATAATAAATAGTTATTGATTATTCAAGGGACGCATCCTTTCATGGATGGTCACCATATGTTCCCTATATATGGAACACTCATCATTGTAATAATATATCGATTATATCTCATATGAAGAAAAACAACATAAGCTTCATTTTGTTCACCCCACCTCTGAAAAACTCCAAATCAAAAGCAAACTGGATGAGTTACAAAAAGCCCTTTAAGACCAAGTCATCACTCGTCAATTACAAAGAGAGGAGTTCAAACTTCAATGCCATTATCAACAAGCTTTGAAAAAAGAAGAAGAGCTATGGCCTCTGAAGTTTTGGAGCCTATGGCTCTAGGTCAGTGATGGCACTATTATAACTGACTTCACCCAAATAAAAAAACGCTGCCAACTCCCATTTTGCTGAACATTACACTCACCATAACAATGCAAATCAAGACAATATTGATTCCATGCTTGAACATATCCCAATCATGATCTCGAATGAGGAGAATTTGGAACTCACCTTACCCATCACAGAGAATGAAATTCACATAGCCATTTGGAGTATGGAGCCGGATAAAGCCCCTGAGCCCGATGGATTCCCCATTTCCTTCTATCTTTTTTTTTTCTGGGATTTGATTAAGATTGACCTGAAGCATATGATTCAATATTCCCATAAATATTTTCTCCTTGGAGGTAGCACAAACTCTTCCTTCCTTGCTCTGATCCCTAAAGAATCAAACCTCTCCTCTTTCTCCCACTTCAGACCAATCTCCCTCTGCAACTCCTACAAAATCCTAACTAAAATCTTAGCCAACCGACTCAAGAAGGTCCTTTCTAAGGTTATCTCCCCTGATCAAGGTGGCTTTATGCAGAACAAACAAATTGTGGACAATATCGTGTTGGTGTAGGAGGCCATTCATTCAAGTGTTACTGTTGATATTATGGTAGCTACGGGAGGTATTGACCTCCATGTGTAACCTCTAACTAGAATAGAATATTCCGAAAGGCATAGAAACCCTAAACGGATGTGTGAGAACCCTAGAAGACCAGTCGGCTCAATAAAATGAATAATATTAAAGTATTACCCTCCAAGAGGAGAAGTTGGCCTAGACAGTTGACAAGGAGCACTATAAATAGAGGGCACTTGAGCTCATTTGGACACACACACACACTCTCACTCAAGATAAGAAGTGCGCAAGTCTAGAGGAGGAGTGCAACTGCAACTACTGCAGTTGGGTACTGGTTTTGGTCTGTGGTTTGGGACTTTCTGTCTGGTGCGCTATCTTTGAAGAAAGGTGCGCTATATTGGTTATCTGTTGGTTCTAGTGTTGCTTCTAGAATTATTCATTCTGTCAAAGGTTAAGGTGCTTGGTGGTGGCTGCGTGCCTATGGTTGGGTGACAATATTGTGATATTGTCTATGGTTAAATGAGCACATTGAATATTTTAATAGTTACTTCAAAAAGAAAAGGCATGGTCATCAAGTTAGATATGGCTAATGCCATAGGTCATGTTCACCACAGCTTCCTCTTCAAGGTTATGGAGAAATTTGGCCTTAGCACATCTTTCATCAAATTGGTGGAGGCTTGTATTGGGAAGCCATGGATTGCTCCTCTTGTAAATGGCAGGCCCACATCTTTTTTCCAGATAAGTAGAGGTCTTTGTCAAGGCTGCCCTTTATCCCCCCTCCTTTTTTTGTTACTAGCTGAAACATTGAGCAGGAAATTGGAATATGAAAGAGCCATTGGGAACCTTCCTGGATTACAAATTGCAAGAGAGGTGAAAAATATTAACCATTCTCAATTTGCAGATGATACGCTACTGCTTGAGGGAGCTTCAATAATTATAGCTTCTAGATTTAAACAAGTTCTTGACTCTTTCCCTGATGCTTCAGAGGGAGCGGTCAATAATGGAAAATTTCAAGTTTTTGGATGGAACACTACTTCTAGAATTATGAGATCTATAGCCATGATCTTTCAGTTCACCTTAATGGACAACTGGACTGCTTTTCGTTATCTGGGCATTCCCATCACCATCAAAACTTCTCATACTCAGATTTGGCAATAAATTTTAGACAAAATCAGCAGGAAACTAGACCAGTGGGGATCTCAATGGCTTAACCCAGTTGGAAAGGTGGTTCTTATCAAATCTGTCTTGTCAGCTCTTCCCATCTACCAGAGTTCTTCTATATTGGCTCCCAAAGGCATATCTAAAAGAATATCATCAAAGATAAGGACCTTCCTTTGGCAAGTAGGAAAATCAAATAACAAAAAATTTCATTTTATAAACTGGAATCAAGTTACTAATAGTAAAACTCATGGTGGACTTGGGATAAGGGAACTTGATCTAATGAATCAAGCTTTGGGAGCTAAACTTTTGTGGAGGCTAATAACGGGTAATCTGGAATGGTGGAAACAAGCAATTTGGAGAAAATATTTCTATGGATCTCGGAGAAGAAGTTCCTATCTCCGACCAAAAGTAAACAATGGAACCTCCATCTTTAAATTGTTGCTATCAGCTAGCTCACTTATTTTTGATCACTTGAACTGGATTCCTGGAAATGGGAGATCGATCAATCCGTGGGAAGACAAAATCATGGAGAGTGGGAATATTGATCTGATTGCTCCCCTTCTCCCTCTCCGAGGCTGGTTGGAATCTCATGGCTTTTGCTCCCTAGCAGACCTATCCCTTTGGGCCATGGATGGTAACTGGAACAAATGGAAAGAACTACAGCCTCCCCCTCATCTCAGCATTCGTTTCAGCCAGTTTACTGGTTTCTTGCAAGGATGTGCTCCTCGTAATCAATATGCATAAGATATCCGTGGTTGGGGTTCTTCTCTTTATTCAGTAAAAAAAAGATATTTCATTCTCTCTGAATCTTCACATGGTCATCCTCGAGCCAGTTGGTGGGGGAAAAGTCTGACACTGACGGATTTCCCAAGATAAACTTCTTTTGTTGGCTGCTGGTACATAAAAAAATCCTAACAGCTGAAAATTAAAAAAAAAGAGGAATAAGTGGACCTTCACGGTGTGCTCTATGTCAGGAAGCAGAGGAATCAATTCAACATCCTTTTATAGATTGTAAATTTGCAAAAGAAACTTGGAATCATGCCATGGGTCCCCTCTGACACTGTTTAAGATGGCCTGCAACCTGTTTAGACTTTTTTAGTCCATAGAAAAGACACTACAATGGGAATTTCAAGAAAAAATCTATTTTTATTAGATATTGGGAAGCTTTCCCAAAATACATTTGCTGGGGCATCTGGCTAGCCTGCAACAAAAGGATCTTTGAAGATAACAAAAACTCTCCTCGTCAAGTCTCCATGAAAGCTTCTGTTCTCCTCACAGAGTACATGAGACAGAGAGTTCAGTGGCAAACTCAGATAATGGACAATATTGAAGAGCAATGGCTTAGCTCCTTTCTCATGGGACTCAAATCGCCAATTGTCTTAAACTCAACATGCATTCCAAGCTGGGCAATAAGACTTGATAAAATTGAATTCGCATCTTGGTAGGCAAATCAGTCATCCTTCATCCTCTTCTTCGATGGAGCTTCATGAGGAAATCCAGGGGCGGCAGGTGCGGGGGGATTATTTATAAGCCCGGAAGACACATTGTTACCAACTATACATGGGGACTTGGAACTCTAACCAACAATGAAGTAGAGGCCTTTGTGCTATATGCGAGCATCAAATTAGCTCTTTCCCACCATGTTAGTAATCTTATTATATGTGGCGACTCAATGTTTATAAGTTATTTTAGGAGCCATAATCCACAAGAACATAACAGAAGGAAACATGTTTAAAGGCATCATGTTTCACATTCTTGATATCCTTAAACTCCTAATCAACCCAAAATTCTTCCATATCAAAAGAGCCCACAACGAGGACGCTGATAAAAACGCGAAAATGGGATCCAGGTTAATCAAAGGACAAATGATAATTAAAGGGGAATTAAGGACCTATCTAGTCCCTTAATTGTTGTAATGATATGTGGCAGTGGCAATGACAATAGGAGAGGTGTCAAGGTCTTGTTGACACCCTCTCCATTAAGATCGAGTTATGTCAATAATAACCCAGGCACGTGTGCAGTTTGGTTAATTGTGAAGGCGAGAGTGGGAAACATCGCAAGTTCAGAGTTCAGGCCTTGGCGGATCGTCTTCGGTCTCAGTCCAGAGGCAAGTGATGAATCTCCCCTCACTCAGATTTCTGAGTTTCTCCCATCGACAATCGCTCTTAAGTCTCCAGGTACTTGCGGGCTCTCCACGAGCTTGTCACTTCTATTGCTTTTGTTTCAAATAGGAATCTCTCTGATCTCGGCATTGATTGGGCTTCCATTGATATTTTTTCTGTCTTGTGAAGTTTTATTCCACTCAAATTGAACCTTTTTTGAATTCTAGAACTTCGATTTTCCTGCTTTCGCCTTCCGGCCCTTCTCGCTTCCTCATATCCCGATTTCACTCCGTCTCAAATTTCGTATCAGGGTCTAGAAATTTTTGGGTGCAACTATTGATACTCAGTCATCAGATATTACAGGCTCCCTCTGGCTTCTTTGGTTCTGTCTTTACCCCCTTGACCTCCTGTCAGCCCATCTATTCCGAGCCTTGGAATACCCAAGCCCTATCTATTAACTCAGCGACCAGCCCTCCTCAGTCTCTCTCAAATTTCGTTTCTGGGTTTGGATATTCGGGTGAAGTTATTGAAACTCAGTCGCCAGATTTTACAGACTCTCTGGCTTATATGGTTATCCGTCTATCTCCCCTGGCCCTCCTGTCGTCTCCTCTGTTTGGAGCCTTGGAATCTACAAGCCCTATCAATCATCTCTACGACCAGCCCTCCCCTGGATGTTAATTCTGTGTCTCCCTTTCGTTGCATCCTACATTTCAAGATCAGTGGTAATAATATTGTGAATTGGGGAACTTTCATTGTATGGATTTAATCTGGAACAAGATAAAAGGGCACCTGAAACGATTTGAAGTGATTCTTGAAGGAATTCAGGCCCATTATGGTGAAAATACAGGTAGAATCAGCAACACGGAAAATATTGTTTCCCTCCTCCTCAGCAGAACTGAGAGCCTCATCCAATAAAGACAAAAATCTACTGCTTTGGACCAAACTATGATCATTCTTATCCAGATGACAGTGAAGCTAGAACAGGAAGTAAGACAATTCCAGGAAAGAGAGAATGAAAGACAAAGAATTCATGAGCTGGAAACAACAGTGACTACATTGCTGCAAAGATTAAATATGATTGAACAGGAATGGGATTTTTACAGACCTAGAGAAGCTCCACAAGCATCAAATTCAGGATCAAACAACCAGGCAGAACAACCAGGTGAAGCTCAAGAAGGGCAAGAGGCTGTACCAATGGAAACAGAGGAAAATAGCCAGAGATCAGCTGGAATACAGGATGAACTAAACATTGACACAGCACATTGAAGTTCTTTAAATGTATTTTACTTCTAGGACATTATGTTAGAATATATGGCAGCTATACTGCCCGAATATACAAGTTTCTCTATGTTTTATATGATAGGAAGCATATAGATTTGAACTGTCTCAAAAGAGTCAAAATTTTGCATGCTGCATTGCTTCTGGCGCAGCCATTTAATATAATTTCCTGTTCAGTTACTGTTAAAAAAAATGAACATAATATTGGTATCATTTGGACTTTGTCCACTTTGATCATTATTTTAGCCATTTTGGTGGTTCACTCTCGACTTCTTGTGGGTGGTAAATGGCAGAGTCTAGACATTGCTTTTGCATTGCCTTTGAAAGTGATGTCAAGATGTTTGAGACCCCATAGGATAGAGAGACAGAAATTTGTTTGGTAGTGGTTGAAAAAGTACCTGTTGTTGTACTTGATACAATTGCTGATCAATAACAATTAGTACCTCATTTTATTGATATTCATTTATTCAAATATTACGAGTCTTAGCATAAGCCTTCAAAGCATGATTCTGGTTTCTATCTTTCAAGGATTAATAATGCAGACCTTCAATTAGTGATTGCTCTTAATTTCGAGTAACAGTCCAGGTCCAAGTTATTTATCACTGCCTGTTTATTGGCAGGAACTGTCCTATTGATTTGCGGGAAGCAATATCAAGTTTGATATTTGCAGCTCCAAGATGTGCTGACATTCCAGAACTTATAGAAATTCGCAGCCTCTTTGGGTCAAAGTATGGTAAAGAATTTGTAGCTGCAGCAGCTGAGTTGCGCCCAGATTGTGGTGTAAACAGAATGGTGAGTCCACGCTTGATATCTGAGACCTTCCTCTGTAGGTGGTGGTTGTTATTTTTAGTTGATAAAATTCATTACAAAATCCTCCTTGGCATCGGTGCAAAATTCAAACTTAATCTCCTAATACCAGAAGCAGGTATAACAGTCAGCCCATCTCTATGATTGTGAATCAGTAATACAATTGTTAGTTATCCATGTCTGTCAAAACATACCAATAGAGTTCCAGATGCCTTATTTCTTACTTGTTTAGTGGTGGTCTCATATGTTCCAGGTTATTGAAAAATTATCTGTGAGAACCCCTAGTGGGGAAGTAAAACTGAAGCTCATGAAAGAAATAGCCAAGGAGCACCAAATTGATTGGGATCCAGAAGACTCTGAAAAAGAACTTTTGAAGACCCCTGAAGACATGCTTGTAAGATCTTTGCTAAAATCTTTTACCCTGTTGATAAGTTCATGAGTTCATTTTGAAGGCTGTTGGCATTACTAACCTATTTACCTTTTCCTTGATCAGGATGGCCCAAGTAAATTTGTTGGTGTTACCAAGATGACCATAGAATCTGTCAAGGAGCCCCATCAGTCTGTTTCTTGGCAGAAACATGAACCCGTGCCCCAGGTTTCTAATCAAAGTACAAGTGGAATGCCTAACAGTTCTAGAAGTTCTCACTCTGGAGTTTCTGCACCTTACATGGCCCCTTCAATGACTAAAATTTCCCAGGATTTTGCATCTTCAGCTACATCAGTTGACAATGTAAAATGTGAGAAAGGAAGCACAAGCTCGTCTGTTTCACTTTCTAGTGCCAGTATTGAGCATGAACAACCGTCTCAAGCTTCCTCACATGTTAAAGATGTGGAGTATGCAGATTTGCATCAAGAATCTTTAGGGGAAAGAACCTCTATTTCCATGGATAAAATAAATACCTTTGCCACAAATAATATGCCTGTTGGCAAATATGCTTCAGCTGTGCAGTCAACCTCTAATAGAATGGACAGTAGAAAAGAAGATGTAATAGCCAAATCCTCAACATCATCTAATAAGTCCAATGAGAGTGGGTTTTTGAACACTAATGGCAAAGAGTGGAATATGAATTTCAAAGATGCAGCTTCTGCTGCTCAGGCAGCTGCTTATTCTGCAGAGAAGGCATGTGAAGCCGCAAAGGCTGCTGCTGATCTTTCAAATCCTAAAAGATTTCCAAAGGAAGGTTCAACACGAGCCGGTGTTACTTCATCTAGCACAAGCCAAAGAGATGAGGAGACTAAAGATTTAAGTAATTCAAGGATAACTAGAAAACCTAGTTCCAATGATTTTTTGCAGAGTGAAGAACAGTCCTTTGATGGTCATGATTTATATGGGGAGGATTATGTTGAAACTCACACTGAGAATGCAGTGTCTCAGGAGAGTGGAAGTTGGCAGGGCAGTCAAGAGAAAAGAAGAGGAGAGGTTGACAGTGACTATGAATTGCTTGTAAAAAGGACGAGCGGGATTGACCCTTATCAGCAGCCTTCAGATAGAATTAACTGTGACAATACAACACCTATTGCAAGGTCCGAATGCATTAGAAGGGAAGAGAAAGAAAAATTTGATGTTCATGTCAGCAGGAAAGATAGTGATGTTAGTGACTCTGATGAAGAATTCATACCTGGGAGAAGAGAAACAGTGATCTCACATACAAACACTCGACCATCAACTAGTTTTTATGATTCAGTTAGACTGAACTCGAGTGCTGAGGAGATCAAATTAAAACGTGCTGAAGATAGTAGAAATGCAGTTAATGACATTAAATTTGATGGTAAAGAAGAGAAGCGTCATGTCAGCAAGAAAGATATTGATGTTAGTGATTCTGGTGAGGAATTCCCACCTTGGAGAAGAGAAACAGTGATCTCACATGCAAACACTCAACCATCAGCTAGTTTTTATGATTCACTTAGACTGAACTCTAAGAGTGCCGAGGAAATCAAATTAGAACATACTGAAGATAGTAGAAATGCAGTTAATGACATTAAATTTGATCGTAAAGAAGAGCAGCGTCATGTTAGCAGGAAAGATCTTGATGTTAGTGATTCTGACGAGGAATTCCCACCTTGGAGAAGAGAAACAGTAATTTCACATCAAAACTCTCGACCATCAACTAGTTTTTATGATTCTGTTAGACTGAACTCTAAGAGTTCCGAGGAGATCAAATTAAAAAGTACTGAAGATAGTAGAGATGCAGTTAATGACACTCCTCAGTTTGATGACTCGCCCCATGGGGAACCTTCAGATATTAAAGGGATTCCACGATATACTGAGCATGATTCTGTAACGAAGTCAAGTTCTTTTGTAGAAGAACATAACCAGCTGTATTCAAAACTTCCACTGTCTCAACCTCCCAAGCGCCCACCTCCAGGTGTTTCTATGGCCTCTGGAGCCCACTTTCAATCATCCCTTTCAAATGAAAAGAGATCTCTAGGAAAGGTTTCAGCATTGGGTGATGCATTGTCTGATTCAAGCTCAAATGACGACGAGCAGAGCAGTCTAAGGATGAGAGGGAAACCGAGTTCAACTTCAAATGATTCTGGGAGGCATTTTGTTGAAGTCCATGCCAAAAATGGAAAATCTCAAAGGAACCTGAATCCGTCCAAGGAAAGAAGTAGCAGGCCAGATCATTATCATCAGCCTTCAAATAGAGTCTATCATCATGATAATAAACCTAGTACAGGAAAATCACAACCCTTGAGAAGGGAAGAGAAAGATCAGCTTGGTCATAACAGTAGTCCTAACATGCAGGAAACCATTCCTAGCATCTCTGTTGAAGATTCACCATCAAGGAGAGGAAATCTAAGAAGTTCACACTCCAAAACTCCGGCATCTTACATGTTTTATGATTCTGATGGCACAACCTCTGAGAGTGGAGAGGAGATTGAGTTGGAAAGATACAATGATAGTACCAGTAGTAAGATTAACAAGCTTCCTCTCTTCAATGACTCCTCACATGGTGCATCATCAGACTTCAAACATCAGAATCCAAAACATGCAGAAAATCTCTCTGCACCAACACCAAATCGGGTTGCTGAGTCTCGTATTCAGTCATCTAAGTCTAATCCGGAGTTTCAACCTCCTAAACAATCTATTCCCAGTGTAACAGTGTCCTCTCAGAATACTCAATCTCCACTTTCTGTTGGAGGGTCAGAAACATCAAGGGAGGGCTCAACAAAGGGTGGTTCACATGTTCATCCAAAGCTACCAGACTATGATAATTTGGCTGCTATGTTTGAGGCCATGAAAACTAATAGACGATGAACTGAAGTTATTCTGAATGGTTGTCACAACTCATCGATTTTATTAGAGGCTGTCCATGCCTAGTCGTATATTTTAAGACCACTTGCAGTGTAGTTACCATTTTACACATTGCTTGGTTTTGTATTTAGTTATTGGTCTCTTTAGCGGGTAAGATTAATTATAACCCTTTTCAACCAGTCAGTATTGAGCAACTTGCAAGCACTCGTTCAATTATTTTTTCAATCTTTTATTATTTCATAAAGTCCATATTGCTTTTATCGTTTTCAATTCTTTGAGAGTTGGAGTAAGATTAATTTTTAATAATATGAACTATAATTATGAAAGTTCAATTGTAGTATAAGCTAAAGATAAATTGAAGAAGACAATGTTTTATCATTAATTTTTAATATTTTTGACAATTTTTGGAAGAACATTAATTGCAATTTACCAAATGTAAACTAAAGCCTTGTCATATCTAAACTTGCACAAACTAATCATTTTTATATTTACTTCTGTTTTACTTCATATTTAAGAGCAAATAGATAGCATGCCTTGTTTCTCAACTTTTTTCCTTGTCAATATTTAGATGAAAAGGTATTATTTTTGGCATTTACATACTACACCACATCCATTATTTATACACATCTATAATTTTGGTGTTATACACAGAATTACATAAACAATTCTTTAATAGTAGTATTTAGAAAGTGGCTTAGGTTGAAAGTCCGTAATTGTTTAATATTAGTGATTTCAGTTAAAATATGAAATACAAAGACTGAAGAAGTGTTTCATTAAGCATTCTTCTGTCCAGCACTATGTTATCATTCTTTGCATCCGAGAACCATTCACATAAATACACCAAGGCAACCAAGTAAGATGTCTGAACTGAATTGTTCCACATGGATCAATGTGACCCAAACAATTTTGGGGTCAGCAAACAGTAGAATGGCCACTAAAAGGACCACTACAAACACCATTGTGCCACTCTTAGGGAATACAGGCAACATCATCCTTGTCTAGATAGTGTAAAAGGTGGTCATCCAAAAGCCTCTTATATAACGCTCTGTTAATGACAACATATTGTTAATGAAGAGCCATTTGAAGGGTATTCTCGTGAAGTAAGATATTTGGGCATGTTAATGCCACTCCAACATGTAATAGACTATTGTTATATTGACATGATTTCCTTAGGATGAAAATTAACATTGATAGAGTTCTTGATCATTTTGTTAAACATAACTGATAGACAAGTTTTCCCATTTGAAAGGCTACTTGGTTATGTAGATATTGTACGGGATCAAACTAAACTATGACATGAATACTAGCATATAATGGCGACATATTTTGGTTTTGAAGACCAAAAGCAGATACTGTCTCTTAATGGGCAGATAGTTCAGCTTATAGCTGACGAGGGTACAATTAATATCACGGACAACTCTATCTCATCTCATGTATCTTCTTGTGCAAACTTCGATCCTATGGAATTATATGTGATCTATGTATATGAAAGATGCTTGCTCTCAATAAGAGGCACACGGACAAGATTAACACTGAAGCTTTTTTAATTTACCCTTTAGCTTTTGAACCTCTTCCTTCCACTCAAATAACATCTCGTTCTTAAGCACATTGGTTAGGGATTTGGCTTTGGTCATACAATCAACGAGAAATCTATGAAACTTGGTTATGGAAGCTTTTAAATATTATAAGGTTAGTGGTTCTAAGGGACATAGACCCTTTACTCTAGATGGATACACCTAGCCCTAGGATTAATAACAATGTTTTATTGAATGGAAGGTTCTATCCCTTTCATGTTCTAATATTGCCATCCAGAGATGTAACAATGACCCTCTCACACTTGGGAAAAAAGAGATGAGTCTACTTTGAGCATCTATGGATTATTAGTGACATCAATGTTAATAACAATTGAGGGCGCTCAATTGCCATTGCATTTCATGATTCAAATGATCCGAAATGGATTTGAAATAACCCCTCATCCAAACTTTGTAAATTAAATTTAGGTAACGTTTGAATCAATGGTCAACTTGATAAAAGGCCAAAATGCCTCAAGAAGGTGAAACAAATCATCTTGATGGTTGGCATTGCGGAGCAACTCTATTAAAGAGATTGTTTGCTTGATGGAAAGAGGAGCCAACAAAGAAGGGATAATTGAAGCTTGGGAAGAAGGACAGTTGTAGAAGAAGATAGCTCAAAGATCAGGCGATGAAGGAGCCATTGAGCCTGTCCATGCATGAGCAAGAGATTGTCGATGAACCAAAGTTATTTAGAAACACTATTAGCGAGTAAGAATGCATCAAATTCTCATTAGAGAGTGCATAACTCACCCTCTGTAATAGTTTCTTGAGCAAGAATCAATCCCCATTAAATGTTGGTTTCCCATTTGAGTTTCCAAGGTAAAATCTTTGTCTTATGGTGTGAATTATTTGCTATGTGATTGAGTTCCTATAGTCTTGCTTTAGTCCTGGGTTAAAATTTTGGTTTATACACTTGATTAATTTGCACCACACATGTAATTGGATTCTTTTTTGTTTGAAATGCAATGTAGGTTATGTATTACAATGTTGATGCTAGATTGCTATGATTCATTGGGATTATTGCACAATTATATATATATTTATTTATTGCTAATGGTTTTTGGGTTGTGGAGGCAATTTTAATTGTTTATTTAAAATCTCATGTATGAAAATAGTGTGTTGTATGGAGTGATATCTATGGCCATTGTATGGCATAACCAAATGCCTACAACCACTCCTCTAAGCACAGTGTAAACTTCATTCTACAGCCAAATATCAACACTATGATTTGTTAAATTGTTGGTATGCAGAGTTTGTTTGAGAGGTGCAATAGCAAACTCCAACCGCACATCCCTCATCTTGTGTGCTATACGTGTTAGTTGCAGCCCAGTAACTTGCCCTCAGGCCTGTGTGTGTGGCCAATTACCACAATGACCCCATGCAAATGTATTTACATTTGATTTTTATTTGGGCGTTGAGTTCTTTTGGTGCTATACACCATGGTGTCCTTCCAACTTGTTTATGCACTTTCTTAATACTCAAGCCAGAAGAATTTAATGAACCAATAGTCCTCATGGTATGCACACACTGTTAATGCCTCTTGCTATGGCTTGGTTATGTATCAATGGTCAAATTCATAGTTGGTTTTGTGTGTTGTTACAACAGTGTTAGAATGTTGTGCAGAAGCCACGAACGAAACAACTCTACATGGCACTTCCTATAACCATGTGGTTGGGCATATTAATGAATGAGTTGTTGGTCTCTTGTAATTGGACAAAGAGATAATTGTGGAATAAGCATTGTTTAAGAACTTGTAAACAAGAAACAAAGAATTATTTTGGCTGCAATTGTATTTGACTAACTATCAGGTTGTAGTTGGCACAACAGGAATTGTGAGAACAAAATTGTTTTTCCATTGATTGGTTTTGGTTTTGGTTTTCCATACCAAGTAAACCAAGTAGTGTGGCAATTTCGAAATAGAGTATTTTCTGCTTGCTGATGATGGGCAGTTGAGAAAGTTGCACTTAAAGTTGCACCGAGAATGAGGAACACGACTCTATTTCTGCAGAGATTCGTGTTGGTGAAATGAGTGGGCAATAAGTCCTTCATTTGGGGATCATATGGTATCAGAGCAGTTGAATTAATGGCCATGAAACAGTTCTAGCACTTTGAGGAGAAAAAGGAGTGGGCAGAAATCCATTACCCCAACCTACGTGTAGAAGCTTGAAAGAGGGCAGCCAAGGGATGTTCCGCCAACCCGGAAGTACACCAACACTTGGAGGAACAAACAAAAAAGAAAACAAGCACACACATATGATCATTCCGAAGATGGGAGAAGATGATTCTAATTATAGTAGTCTTCCCTCACCTAGAGCAACAAGTCCATAGATGGTTTTCACATCGATAGGAATTAAAGATGAAGTGACAACAACATCGGAGGATTGTACCAAAGACCGAACCGGTGAAGAGCTAGCCACTACTTTCCCATGGTAAGGAAGACAATTCCAAAAGCATTGCAAACTATCTAAAGAAATGTGAAGGGTGAGTAAGAACACTCGAGAATGAGTGGAATCCTTGTAGTGTAATCCTCAAATCAATGAACTGTCGAAAAGCCACTACAGAGAATGTGCTGGAACAACGTGCTACATCTTTGAGTTGAATCTTTTGGGGAACAAAACCCTGTGAATTGGGAGGTGAGAATTGAAATCAATCTGAAATAGCCCCTCATCCAAACTTCGTAAATTAAATTTAAGCAAAATTGAATTAACAATAAACTTGAAGACAAAAGGCCAAAAGGCCTCAAGGAGGTGAAACAAATCACCTTGATGGTGGGCATTTTGGGGCTATTCTATTAAAGAGAATGCTTGTTCGATGAAAAGGGGAGTCAATGAAGAAGGGATAATTGAAGCTTGGAAAAAATAAGCATAGTAGCAGAAGAAGAGAGCTCAAAGATTAGAGGATGAAGAAGCCATTGATCCTGTCCACACATGAACATAAGATTGTCCTTGAGCCAAAGCCATTTGGAAACACCGTTAGTGAGTAAGAATGGTTAGAATCTTATTAGAGAGTGCATAACTCACCCTTTGTAGTAATTTCTTGAGCAAGAATCAATCCCCATTAAATGTTGGTTTTCCTATTTGGGTTTCTAGGACAAAATATCTATCTTATGGTGGGAATTAATTGTTGTGTGATTGAATTCCTATAGGCTTGCTTTAGTTTCAGGTTAACATTTTGGTTTATGCACTTCATTATTTCACACTACCACATGCAACTCAATTCCACTTTGTTTTCGAAATGTAGTGTGGGTTATGTAATACAAAACTGATGCTAGATTGTTTTGATTTGTTGTGATTATTGTAAAATTATCAACATATAACCATTGAATATAATAATAATAATAATAATAATAATAATAATAATAATAATAATCCATTTTTAAGGTCACGACCAAGCCACACCTAATTGGTGTATGAGATCCCCTTGTTTATGGGACAAGGGACCCCCTCAGCCCAACGATTTGACTGGTAAAGTCTACGAAGGTATACATACCCTACCCCCCTCTGGATTTGAACTTGTGACCTCTTAAGAGAAAACACATGTTCTTAACCATTAGGCCCATTCTGGTTGTATATATATATATATATATATATATAGAGAGAGAGAGAGAGAGAGAGAGAGAGAGAGAGAGAGGTTTTAGGGTTGTGGAGGCAATTTTAACTATTTATTAAAGATCTCATGTGTGTAGTGAATGCATAGGCCAAAACAAAGTTACATGGAGTGATATGTACAACAATTTTATGGGATAAATAGATGCCTACAACCACTTTCCTCTAAGCACAGTGTACAATTCACTCTATAGTCAAATGTAACATCCTTGTTATAATTCACAGTTTAGTAATGTATAATGTAGATATGATATATGGCCCTGGCCCAAGCGATGTGATATGTGAACTTGTATATCCAAAATTGATAAATAAATATGTGATGCCAACTGCACATGGACATGGACATGGACATAAATATGGTGGTTGAGTTACCCACAAGAGAGGACGGATGTAAAGAGGTCTTATTCATGGGTTTTAAATCCCAAACCCTTTTCTTGATTTTTCTTATTGTTTTGAGTGAGCCTTCTATTTATTCCCTCAAGTGTAGGAGAGCCCAATCAATGAATACATGTAAGAGGGTTGGTGTGAGAAGTCACATCCCATAGTTATTGGGGGCATGGGGTTGAGTACAAGCATCTTAAGGAAGAGTGTGAGTCAAGTAAGGAGGAAAAATGAGAGGAAATTCATATGAGATTATAGGGGAGTTTTTACAGACAATTTTATGCATGGGAATGAGGAGACACCAGAGGGAGAGTGCTAGAGCTTGGAGGTAACAATGGTAGAATTTTTAGCAATTGTTGGGGGTTGTAGAAGGTTGAAGAAGCAAGTTGTCAGGCATGTAGAGTGAACTCTCTGTATGAGAGTTTTCACTAGAACAACAAGCTTGTTGCTGTTAGTTTTCCCTGGTAGCTGGCATCCCTGGAGTCCCCAATATAGAGATTCCTGGCCAACCTATGTTGGAAGTCTTGATGAAATAATGGTATAGCCCAAGGGACTGCTTGTAGAGAAGGGGTACATTCCTTCGGTCAAATAGGTTGAGCGGAAGAGAGTTGGAGGAGTTGGGATAACTGTAGGAAAAATTAGTTGGTTGTGGGAATATTGAGCTATGAGTAGATAGTGGAGAGACACCTTCTTTCCTGGATTCCTATCCCCATCTCAGGGGTGATTTGTTGTTGATATTTGGAACAACAAATCTATGGTTGGGTGGAATGGCCGTTCTTTGCAGCTGGTTGCAAAACTGTTATAAAAAGATAAGTGTTTAATCTTGTGTCTGAGTTACATTGATGGTTTAATTTGTTGTGCATTAATTTTGTGTTGGAAATGATTTATATGCTATTGTATGGGAGTAAATTAGTTGCATGCATGTTTTTATTGAAATCGTTGTTAAATGTATGAGCGTTTTTAGCATGATGCATGGTATTTAAATTAATGGTATCATAATTTTTTACGGGTTTAGTAGTGGGGATGTTATAGATTGGTATCAGAGCTCAAGGTTCAACACTAAGCTTGTATTGGCCAAGACCAGTGCGAATTTGGTAGAAATTCGTTCTAGCAGAGTTTCACCTATGACAGGACAGATTCATGGAAAATTGTGAAAACAGAGTGAAATCCCCAAATTTATGAATAAATCCGAGTCCAAATTTCCCTCAAAACCATCGTAGAGAGGATTAATGGCATCAATCTATAGGTTGCAAAGTTAAATTTCGCTTGGGAGATTGGATTTCTCATTTTAATGGTGACTGAAGAGTTGGAAGGTCGACGACCCATATATTTTCGACATTAAGAATCATCATCCAAGATTCATTTGTAGGATCGGTGAAGTTCAACAAAGTTTTGAGAGTTTCATAAACGATAGTTGAGAACACTTCGATCTCGAAGATCAACGGTCCAAATCCAACAAAATATTTGTGGGAAGAAGTTTTGTGGATAAAGACTCACGAGAAGAGATTGTGATGTCTTAACACTCCACGGGGAAAATTCCGTGAAGATGTTCTCGATAGGTTTGCGGTTCAATGTGGGAAAACATTAATAATGTGCTATTTGACAACCCGATGGGAAGAGTCCACAAGGAAAAGCCTAATAGGATTGTGGGAAAATATCAATAATGTGTTATTTGACAACCCAATGGGAAGAGTTCGTGAGGAAAATTTTGATAGGTTTTCAGTCTCTGGGTTGTGAAAAATCTTAATGATGTGCTTTTGACAACCTGATGGGAAGAGTGAGTGAGGAAAAGTTTGATAGGCTTGTGAGTTTTAGGTTGTGGGAAAACCTTTATAACACACTGTTTGACAACCCTATGGGAAAAATCTATGAGGAAGAGTTTGATAGGATTATGGCTTGTGGGTTTAAGGAGAAACCTTTATAACATGTTATTTGACACGATGATGGGAAGAGTTTGCAAATGAGAGCCCGACAGGTTTGCAGAAGGTTTGGATGATAGCCGATGGAGGAGAATGATGGATATTGACATGGACGACTCAAGGGACGAGACATGGACTCAACAGAAACGTGCCATGCCATGTCATCCAAATTTCCAAGGTCACGCACAAGTCAGAGTAACAAACTTTTACAATAGGAAATCAGTCAATTTCTATGATTTTTTTTAGATTTTGAAGGTCATCAACTTGCAATGACATTTTGAGGGACTAAACAACATTTTTAGATAATCGAAATGGAGAGAATTGTGTGTAAATTTGGTACACAGAGTCTTTTCTACTAATGAAATAACTCAATAAGAGATTTCCAACAAGATATTCTGAGAACAAAACAAAACTAGTATGAGGAAGTTACAACTGAAATAGTATAAGGTATAAATTAGATCTCAATTTACTTCCATAGGGCATAACTCCTTGCTCAAAAGTCAGTTTTGGACACAAGAGTAGTTTGTCAAAAGCTCATGGACCATACAAGACATCCATGGAACCCAATTTGGAATCCGGGTACCTAAAACTATAGATGATGAGAGAGAAGACACCTGTAGCAGTAAGAGGTAAAAGTGAGAAAACAATTTAAACTTATGTAGATTATAACTATAAGCTCAGAACTTGGATTTGGACAAAAAAATAATTAATGGAAGGGTATTGAAGAGGAGAAGCCATAAATCAACTCATTGCTCAACACTATAGTTTCTCAGAAAAAAAATTTGCAGCAGTAAAAATAGAGCAATGAGTGGAAATTACAACTTGAGAATGTTGTAACTTTTTTCTTAGAACTCAACATGAGTACAACCGTTGGAGAGTTGTTTCAAAGAGGAATGTGTCTAAAGAATAAGAATTTGGATTAGTGCATTGTGTTCTTCATAAATTGAGATGAAGAATGTCTTGTAATCTAATTAATGAAATGTCTTACAATATGCACGATTCTAACAAAATTATTACATGCACTTTGCTTGCAGAATTAGAGGCACATACAAACATATTTGGTTCCTATATGATAACTAGAGATGTGGAGGATGCCCAAGGGTCTTACAACCATGAAGATGAGATCAAAGGGATACATGTCAACATGGAAAATGGTGACACTGAGTCCAATTGAAGAAGAAGCAGGGTGGAGCTTGTGGAGCTGGATGAAACTATGAGAAGCTTGTAGACAGAAGTGCAGAGCTATAAAGAAAATAATGAAATGATCATGAAATCTCAGGAGGAGCCACTACATAGTTTGAATATGTTGCATAGAAAAATCGACAAGGATCCTAGCTAAAATCAAGCAACTAGTGCTAAACAAGTGGCAATATCAAGATCCCATGGTAGAAGGGATGATAACATGGATGACATGAATTCAAGTAGTGTGAGTAGACATTGTCATTCACCAGGAAAATCGACTAGAAGAGATCATGCATATTTAGGGCCAGAGAGAAGCCCAAGTGTGTCTCCCATCAGAAGGTTGAGGATAAGACCCGAGTCATATATTTTTCAAGGTAATCTCATGAAACTAAAGCCATTAAATTTTGATGGAGAGCATAGAAAGGGAGGAGAGGTTGAAACCTAGCTGTTGGGATTGAGGAAATATTTTCAGTTGCATGATTCCCATCAAATGTAGAAACCATAATTGCAACCTAACACCTTTAAGGAAAAGAAGCCATGTGGTGGGATCAACTTAAGCAGGTCAAGCACCTTAAGGATAATAAGGTACCATGGAGATAGTTCAAGGGATATTTTCAACAGAAATACTTGTCAGAGCATTATTATGACAAGAAGATGATATAATTATTTGAACTCAAATTGGAAAGCATGACAATGGAGTAATATGAGAGAAGATTATTTGAATTGCTTAAGTATGTTGGCTTCATAAAGGATGAGAATGTTATAATCCAAAGGTTTTTGAGTGGGATACATAATCTCTACAGTGATAAGATACATTATGGTAACCCCATGACTTTGGAGGAGGCCATAAGGAAGGAAAAACACCTTTATGAGTAGAGCAGAGGGAGGCCAACTTTCCAAAAATCCTGGAATGATAAAGATGAAGGGTAAGATGTAGCAAATGAAGAAAGGTTTTAAGCCACCTTTTTATAGGAACAACTCTTAATCATATAAGCAAGGACAATGTAATGTACCCAACCCCCAGTTGAGTCATGTCACTGCTAAAACAACTCAATACAAATTATGATACCAAATCTAAAAGCTGAAAGAAAACACAACGTGACATTTCAGCTCATGCAACTGTCTATGCTACTTAAAAATGTAAATGCAACTACTTTAACTGTTCACAAAAACTACTAAAAAACATAAAACAACATTCAACCACATAAATATATTTTTGAATGCATTATTATGCTCACAACAAGTAACATTTAACCAAGATAACTCAGAGTAAATTGCACAACAACTATATCAACATTTTGTTGATGATTGCAGCTTAATGAGTCATCCTCTAGATCATTCTCCTCTGGACTGAGTTGAGAAATCTGTGAGAGAGCCCATGTGTTGGGTGTGCCCATGTGATGGGTGTACGTTAGACTTTGGACTGAGTTGTGATGACGTGTGCTCTCTTGTCTACTCCTCTGGATTGAGTTGAGATGACTTGAGATGGTCTCCTGCCTTGGACTCCTCTGGATTGAGTTGAGTCGGCTTGAGATGGTCCCATGCCTTGTACTCCTATGGACTTAGTTGAGTTGGCTTGAGATGGTTCTTCGGATAGTACTCCTATGGAATTAGTTGAGTAATCTGTTGAGTGTGACGTCCCTATGGGTGAGCATAGGTGGACGTGTCCTTAGTGGCTAAGCACTAGAGGATGTGTGGATCCCTTGCTATATTGTCCTAGAATAAGATTTGTTGTAACCCTAATTTATGATGTGAAGGGTACAAGTCGACCCCACCATGTGAAATATAATTAATATTAGTAATGATTGATTATATTATTCAATTGAAGAGTTCGTCCCTATTGTGCCAATAGACACACCTATTGCTGTGTCATTTCTTTCATAAATAGGAGGAGATCCCCATTGTGGATCTCACTAACTCACTTGTCATCTCAGAATTTCATACCTACTTGTACGACTGAAGTGCGCATCTCTCTTGGGCATTAGTTTCAAGGTTGCAGAGAACCCTCTTGTGTGAATCTAGGGTTTATGGTGTGGGGGATATTCTCTTGACTCTATAGCAAAGGATTGCTGGTTTTTTCTCTTGATTGAGAAGGGTTTTCCCAGGATAAACTCTTGTGTTCTTGTGCATGGTTATTCTTCTTATGATCTTGGTTACTGCAACTAGAGTAGCTACATTGTTTATGGTTCAAGTACATTCTAAATTGAAATAAACCACATGTGCATGAGCTAAGCATTAAAATTCAACATGGTATCAGAGAAAAATTCCCGAAGAAACCATTGCACAAGCCATTGAAGAAGCCAACTGTCACCTCCTTGCTGCAACTGCAAAAACGACTCTCCTTTTGATAGTTTTTTGCACTTTCCACAAGAATGTTGAGGCTAATTTTTGCATAGGAGTGTACGACCTCCTTCAACGCAGCTCCAGAGACTCTCAGATTGAAAATCAAAGAATTTTTTATTTTTGGCCCTAGGGTTTCCACAATTTTCTGTAGAATTTCAATTTTAGTGTTTCTGCAAAACGTTGAGGCACTTTTTCAATCTTGATAGGGTTCTATTAACCCTCTAGGGATTCTTGTTGGCAGTGATAAGTCCAACAAAATTCTTCTTGAAGGAACGCTAGGGTTTCTAAGCCTAACCGTTAGGGTTTGTGAAGAATCTACAAGCAATGATGAATCAAACCTTGGTGGAAGATAGGCTTGATGGATCAAGTAACTTCAGCTCCTGGAAATCAAGACTACAAATCACTCTTGAAGAGAGTGACCTATTGATCTAGGTAGAAAAGACTCTACCAGAAACAACAATCGATGAAGAGAAGGTAGATTAAAAAGGAAACGATGTCAAAGAAAGGAAGATAATCATCTATTCAGTAAGATATCATCCACTACCCTGTATTGCTACCTTGAAGACAACTTATGAAATGTTTGATGCATTGAAAAACATGTTTGAGAGAAACACCACAATCATATCTCTTACATTGAAGAACCAACTTTAACATGTAAATATGATGAAAGCTGACACCATTTCCACCCTCTTCATGAAGATCTTAGAGATCAATGATCATCTAGGTGCCATTGGAGAAACCATATCAGACAAAGAACTTGTCATGGCTACTCTCAATGCTCTTCCAAGACATTGGGAACCATTTCTTCAAAGTATTAGTGGTAGAGCAGATCTACCTCAGTTTGATCGTCTATGGACAAACTGCACTTAGGAGGAAACAATACTTATAGCCAGAGGAGTGCAAGACTCCCATCATGATGACAATCAAACCCTTGCTTCTCATGCAAGGAAAGGCAATATAACAAATAGAATAAGTTTCAACAAAGCATTCAAAGACAAGAAAACTTCAACAACTCCAGGTCATGAACACAGAAAAGACAATTCAAGGATTCAGTGTTTCATATGTGATAAGTATGGACACATTGTGAGAGATTGTCCTACCAGGAAGAAATGAAGAAAACATGCATCCACTGCCGATGTTGATCCAAAACCTCATAAGAGAAATGAAGACACAAAAGATGAAACATTCTTCTTCATATCAACACTTTTAGGTACAATTCCTACTAATAGTGATATTTGGTTAATTGACAGTGGTGCTTCCAAACACATGACTTGATATAAAGAACATATTACAGACCTTGTAGAGAAAAAGTCTTGTCTGCATGTTGTACTTGGAGATAATGCCAGATATACTGTGAAGGGAGTTGGAAATTCTACCTTCCAACTAGATTCTGACATACCCCTTCAGTTGAGTGAGGTACTGTATGTACCTGGGATGAAAAGGAACCTTGTCTTTGTTTCTGCCTTAGAGGATAAAGGCTACAAGGTTACTTTATATGAAGGGAAATTTCTTGCATGGCACACGAACTCACATATGGATTTTGCTCGAGTGATTGGTGTTCAAGAAAACAACTTGTACAGATTGACTGTATGACCAATTTAGGCCATGTTACATGATACTATCATCTTGAGTGAGCTATGGCATAGAAGAATTGCTAATTTACATTATAGAGCCCTTCCCGCTCTAGGGAAGATGGTAACAAGCCTTCCATAGATACATATTGAGCATGATGGCATTTACAGAGGTTGTGCTCTTGGAAAGAATGTCAAGGGGTCCTTCTTGAGTAGTGATAGTAGATCCAAGGGGATCTTGGAATTTATACATTCAGATGTTTGTGGACCTATGAATGTTTCTTCCTTGAGAAAATATTTGTACTATGTGCTCTTCATCGATGATCACTCTCGGAAGACGTGAATTTACTTCTTGAAGACCAAGGATGGAGTACTTGCGAGATTTCAACAGTTTAAAGATTAGGTTGAGAACCTGACCGGGAGGAGGATAAAGGTGTTGATATCAGATAATGGAGGAGAGTATACCTCCAGGGATTTCAATGATTTCTGTATTGAGGTAGGGATTAAGAGGGAGTACACCGTTCCTTATAACCCTCAACATAATGGGGTTGTAGAGAGGAAGAACATATCCATTATTGAGGAAACCAAAGAAATGATACATGATCTGAATCTACCTATGATTATGTGGGAAGAGGCATCCATGACAGTTGTGTATATTCAGAAGAAAAGTCCTCGTCAGATTCTGAATAACATGACTCCCGAAGAAGCTTTCACTGGAGTGAAACCTGAGGTTGGGCACTTCAGGATATTTGGGTGTCTTGTATACATTCATGCACCCAAGGAAAAGAGGACAAAGTTAGATCCTTCAGGTAGAAAGGGTACATTTGTGGGGTACAATGAATTTTCAAAGGATTACCAGATCTACATCCTTGGTCAGAGACAGATCAAGGTTAGCAGAGATGTCACTTTTGAGGAAGAGATAACCTTTCGAAGATCTAGAGAATCTCATATGGATATTGATAGAGAGAAAGTACCTTCTCCCCCTTTAGTAGTTCAGAGGGAGACAATTACTGATCCAATTGATCCAGTTGATCTCGCAGCTCCAGATGATGTTCCCAGAGATATTGTAGTAGGCCATAAGAGGCCTTCCTAGGCTCGAAAAAATCTGCATGCGGCAGAGGGACATGCAACTCCTTGTGGTACATTCTGAGAGAGCAAGAGACAACAAATATTTTCAAGCTATGTTTCATCTATGAGCCACATCATTGATACTGAACCTTCTTGTCATGGAGAAGCAACAAGTCAATAGGTTTGGCAAGATACCATGACAGAAGAATATCAGTCCATCATGAAGAATGATGTGTGAGATATTGTTTTGAGACCAGAAGGGAAGTCTATAGTAACTTCCAAGTGGATCTATAAGATCAAACATGCAACTGATGGAAGTGTCAAGAAGTACAAAGTGTGATTTGTGGTTAGAGGATTCTCTCAGGTGGAGGGAATTGATTATGAGGAGACATTTTCTTTTGTTGCCCGATACACTTCCATCCGTACTATTATTTCCTTAGTTTCATCCATGGGTTGTGTTATCACATGAAGTTGTCAAGGGTTGCATGTATTTGCTGTTAATACCTAAGTCTGCACCCCTGCCTGATCTCTCTCTTTTCCGTTTTCCAGTCCTAGAAATTTTCCCTTTTGACTAGTAAAGTCGATTTCCCTTTTGTTTAAGGACCTGGTTTCCCTTGGTGTCTCGCTTGACTGAGTCTCGACCCAAATTTTTCATGTTTCTCTCAAAGGATAAACACTTATCAGGATTTGGGTTCAAAGTACTCGTCATCTAGTTTTCCTAAGCTCACAACAAGTCATCCAAGTCCTTTGCTGATACAGGTGACAACCATGAGTACGAATCGCAATGACCAAAGGTAGTCCATTTTCACTAAAATACAAGCAATGGGCAAGTTCGTGCTTCAACAACAAAGATCCCAGGGCCATTCAGAGCAATGATCACGCTTCATTTCAGCGCCGCAACATGCCCGAGCATTAAATCCTTGAGCGAGCCTAAATCTAAACCATGGTATTGCGGGAGAGCTACGTGGCAGAAGGTGATGAGTTTTGAGCCCAAAAGTGGTGTGGGTACAAACCGCTTTCGATGGCCCCGAAATCACGTGCTCATTCAGCGTCGAATCTAATAGTAGCACGTGGCCGCCCCTAGTCATCAAGCCTCATCCCGATCCCGAGGATAAATCAGTGAATGAACAAGAACTGGTAGTTGAAACCTTAGATCACTGCATAAATAGAAGGCATGGAGGGTATGGCCATGGAGACATAACTGTCATCTCAAGGTACCACGATGGATGGGTTTTCCTCCAGGTCCATGCTGATCTGAGCTTGCGTCTAATAGAAGGATACACGCACAGTCTGACAAAAGGAGACACAGATGGAAAAGCCTTGGACATGATGGCCAACTCGCGCTCCTAGCGGTTGTCCACTGTTTTGAGTATAAATACATCAGTTGAAGAATATGTTAGGGTCGATGGTTGCACAGAACTCCGTATTTTTAATAGTTTGATAGCAGAGTTGTTCTCTAGTTATGTATGAGATCTGCGTCTTTCTCATTAATAGAAGTCAGTTTCTTTCATCATCTTGTTTCCTCTTGTGCTGAAACACTCATGCATGGATGATCCAGATGAGGTGTTGTAGATGTATTGTAATGGAGGTTTGATTATAATGCTGTTATGATCTGTTTCAGTATTTTATTTCATTGTCCTGTTCCCTCTTATGATGAAATTCTCATGCATGGATGATCCAGACGATATGTTGTAGTTGTATTGTAATGGAGGTTTGATTATAATGTTGCTGTGATATATTTTAGTATTTTAAACTTAAGTTCGAGAGTGCTCTTGTGCCTAAGTTTTTCTGCACCAAGCTGCTTGAAGGCCGGATGATCATGGCAGACTTGTCCACTTTCCTCACTAATTCTTCCTCCTCCTCACCTTTAGCCTTAAACCACTGACTGAAGTTAATGAGAACCTCATTTGCTTATGCATTGCTAGACCAATTTTCTGGGTTAAAACATTCTTTTGTTGATCTTTGTCCATTTGAACTTCACTCATAAACCTACCTCCACATTTTGATGGGTGCTGGGATTATCCTCCTGAAATTTGAGGGTGACTCTCAGTACTAACATTCACGACGCCGTTTCCGGGGAACGAATTGAAGACATTTCCTTGGGATTGAATGACAAAGAAATTATGATTCTGAAGGTGCATCAAAAACCAATACCTTTAAGATTGCAACTTGCACCTGGCGACTCCACTGTTTCATTTGTGGCTCCTAAAGGCAGACACACAAGGTCAACTCCACAACTACCTCTAGCAACACTTGAACATGACCAAGATAATATTATCAAGAAATGAACGACCTCTCAAGAAGGACTTTCAGTGGTTGTACCAGGTGATTCTGGTAATTTACATGACCCTTCTTTTAAAACTCCAGTAGTTGTATCCAATTCCCCTTTTCTACCATCTACTGGAGTTTCCAAATGTTTGGATTTTGAAATATTCCCTGTTGAATTCTCCCCTTTTTGTCCTCATTTGGAAGAAGAAAGTTTTGAAACCCCTGTTTCCCATGATATTGTAAAGTGGTTTAGACCAAGGAGCTTAGAATATTGTCCCACTTTGGGTTTTTCTACTCCTCCTATCAAAGTTATTGTAACTCAAGAGGGGGAGAATTATTTTCCCTTGAACCCTATACCATTCTCCTCCAACACTCAACCATTTCCCATTTCCCCTAGGAACACAACTGCAGTCGTACATGTCCAAACTCCATCTCCCCCTGGTTCTCCTACAGTTCACATCCCAATGGAAGGTGCTAATCTTCCTAGAAACATGATGGATGCCATAGTGGATGCTAGATATGCCCCTCTTATTTTATCTCAGCCTACGAATTCTCTCCCAGTTGGAGACTACCTTAAGTACATGCCCAAGTTCACAGGGGAGGAAGACATAACTGCAAAAGAACACCTTTCAACATTTTATAGTTATGCAGATAATCTTAACATTGAAAATGAAGATGTGTGGATGAGAGTTTTTGTACAGAGCCTTGATGGTGAGGCTAGGAAATGGTTTAGGGGCTTGAATCCTGGATCTATTGATGGGATTGAAGCTTTGGATGATTCATTCTTGAGGCATTGGGGGGATAATTTTGTTTTTTCTTTATTATATTACAAAATTTGGGTCACTTAAGAGGAAAGAGGGGGAATCTGTTTCAGACTTCTCAAAAAGATTTAATAAGATGTACAATAAGATTCCCACTGAAATAAAGTCTACAGAAACCTCTGCCAAGATTACTTATGCCAGTGCTTTTGACCCTGAGTTTTTTATCCTCTTGAGAGAAAGAAGAGCTACCTCTTTAGCTCATATGCAAGATGAAACCCTTGAAGTAGAGTCTAATATATTGGCAAATGACAAACTTAGGAGTAAATATGATAGAGACAGAATAAAAGGTAGGGCTGAAGCTTCAACTTTTGATTCCTCTGTTGCTTACCCTCAAGTGGATGAATTAACAAAACTGGTAAAATCACTTTATGCAGAAATGGAGAAATTGAAATTTGAAGGAAAACAGAGCTATAGGAACCCCCAAAATGATGATAATAGGGGTAATTTCAGAAGACCCAATAATGCCCCTCATATCATCCAAAGAGATCAAATAAATAGGGATAGGGATGATAAAAAAATCCAAGCCCCTCTTTGAAATAACCTGGTTATTGATGAAGAAGGAGAGGAAGAAGATGTTGATCCTGAAATCCATTGTCTTGGTGACACCTCTTTGTCTCCTCATTTAACCCAATCTGCATATGAAGAGTATCTCATGGATAGCCAACTAAATGAGCTAATCAAAGGGGAAAGGACCAGTGGCAATCCAAATAGATACAACCTAAGGTCAAAGAAGAAAGAGGGGAATCCTGACATTTCTGATCAACCTACTAGAACAAAGAAGCCTGCTAAGGGTGTGGCAACTAGAAACAAAGAAAAAGAGGCACAAAACCCCTATGCAGTGGTTAAGATCCCTACCCCAGAAGTTAAGGAGATTCTGAAGCCTCCCTCCTCTTTTAGCTTTGAGAATGAGATTCAAAATATGAAAATCCCTGTACCTTTTTTGGAGCTAGTTAAGAATGAGGATTTCAAAAGGTACCTTTCCAAAATGTTGTAGCCTGAACCTTCATCTTATCCCACAGATTCAACCAACCTCCAAGATGAAAAACTAGCTGTCATACTAGGACCTTTGGTAGAGGATAGGGATGACTCTTCACCTCCTTTCTATACATCATTGAACATTCATGATAAAGTGCTGCACAACTGTTTGATGGATTCAGGGGCATCTCATAATCTCATGCCTAAGACTGTCATGGATGAGCTTGGTTTGTAGGTTACAAAAACCTACCATGACCTATACTCATTTTATTCCAGGAAGGTGAAGTGTCTTGGGGTTATCAAAGACCTGGTTGTTTCCTTGTTCCAATTTCCAATGAAAAGTGTGGTCATGGATATTGTGGTGGCTGATGTCCCCCACTAAGTTTGGGATGCTCTTGTCTAGATCTTGGATAAAAAGACTAGGGGGAAATTTGCATATGGATCTTTCATATGTCACCATTCTTGTGTTTGGGGGGGAACATATAAGTCTTTATAGGGAAGCACAACTTGCTTACATTATCAGTGATGAAGCAAATCCTACCAACCACCCCATTTTTGTAGTTGATATTGATTTAGGAACCAATATGTTATAACTCATTGATGCTCCACAAACACCTATTGAAATTAGAATAAAGACTATTACCTCTTGTGAAGATCCTCCTCCTAATATCCCTATTTGGAATATGTTTTTTGATGGAGCCTCTTCTATAGAGGGTGCTGGTACCGGGGTAGTCTTTATTTCTCCTACTCACGAGATCATATCTTTGTCCTACAAGCTGGAATTTGAAACAACAAACAATGTGGGAGAATATGAGGCTCTTGTTTTAGATTTGAGGGTTGATAAATACATGAAGATCGAAGAGATAACGATGTTTTGAGATACTGATTTTATTGTTCATCAAGTCAAAAATCTGTATCAAGCTAAACACCCTAGGTTAAGGACCTACAAAAATGAAGTCTGAGATCTTGTCGATAGTTTCTTCTTAGATTTTAATATCTCGTTTGTTCCAAGAGAGGAGAACATTGTGGTAGATTCCTTGGTTGTCTCAACAAGTAATTTCAGGGTTCCTTTGCCCCCCAAACTCAAGTATGATGTGGAAGTAAAGTATAGACCCTCTATTCCCGACAATGCCAAAAATTGGAAGGTTTTTGAGGATGATCTTGAGATAAAAAGATTTCTTGATATTGTGGGTGAATTTTTTTCTTTACATATTGATCAAGATCAGGATAATGAAGAAATCCCTCATGCTGATATTTTTCTGAATAAAATTGTTGACCATCATATTGTTGAGTTACCCAGTAACCATGTTTCAAAAGGACTTGTCCCCTTGGAGAGATTATTTGACAGAAATGATGTGGCTGTAAAGATTAAACGTTCAACTGAGAATGATGATGTCACTGAATGCAATTTAGGAACAAAGGAAGACCCAAAGTATGTTAAATTGTCTAGCGGTTTGTCAAAGGAACAAAGGGCTGAGTATGCCAAGCTTTTGAAGGAGTTTGCTGATGTGTTTTCCTGAAAATATGAATATTTAAGAACATATGGCACAAACTTCATTGAACATAAGATCCCTTTGAAAGATGAGACCAAGCCTTTTAGGCATAAACTCAGACAAATAAATCCCATGCTGCTGCCTATTATGGAAAAAGAAGTGAAAAAGCTGTTGGATGCCCAGATCATCATTCCTTTGAGATATTCAGAATGGGTGGCTAACTTGGTACCTGTGAGGAAGAAAAATGGGGAAATCAATTTATGTGTTGATTTCATGAATTTGAACAGGATCTCCAAAAAAAATAACTACCCCTTGCCAAAGATGGAGCACATTTTGCAGAGAGTGACTGGTTCATCTAGGATGTCTATGATTGACGGCTTCTCTAGCTACAATCAAATATCTGTCTTGCCTGAAGATAGAGAGAAGAAAACCTTCACTACTCCTTGGGGCATATTCATGTATGCTAAAATTCCCTTTGGATTGATGAATGCAGGAGCAACCTTCCAACAAGCCATGGACATTGCCTTTATTGGGGAGAAAGACAAATTTGTAGTCATCTATCTGGATGACATTACAATGTTCTCAAAATTTGACAAAGAGCATTTTCATCATTTGAAGAAGGCTTTCTGAAATGCAGAAGGTTTGGTCTCTCTCTCAATCCTAAGAATTTTTTTTTTTCTATGAAGTAAGGTAAATTATTGGGGCACATTGTGTCAGCAGAAGGGGTAAGAATTGATCCAAGCAGAGTAGAGGCCATCTAGACCTTATCTTTTCCTAGATCTAAGAAAGAGGTTCAGTCTTTCTTGGGTAAAATCATTTTTCTAAGAAGGTTCATCTCTAACTTTGCTGAATTAGTGAAGTACATTACAACCATGCTCAGAAAGGGAAATGAGGTGAAATGGAATTCCAAGGCTCGAGAATATTTTGATCAGATAAAAAAGGCTTTGACTGAAGCTCCTGTGCTCATCATCCCTGACTATTCTAAGTAATTTATGATATTTTCCTTTGCCTCATTTGACACATTGGATGTTGTTTTGCTGCAGAAAAATACAGAGGGGATAGAGCAACCTATTTCCTTTTTCAGAAGAGCATTGATGGATGCATAATTAAGATATGATATCATGGAAAAGTAGGCTTATTCTTTGGTCAAAGCCCTCAAGGATTTCAGAGTATATGTTCTTCATTCAAAGATTTTTGTATATGTCCCTTTAGCCTCAGTGAAAGAGATATTGATCCAGCCTAACATAGATGGGAAGAGAGGCAAATGGATTGCTAAAATTCTGGAATTTGAACTCGAAATGAAGCCCACTAAATTGGTGAAAGGAAAAGGTTTATCCAGGTTGCTGGATGAATCAAATTGCAAAGCCTTGGGGGTTAATTATATGAACATAAGCTCATAAAATCAACAAGTTGAGATTGCTAATTAAAGCTCTCATGTCAACCCCAACTTGGCATAATGCACTTGGTATAAAGACATCATACATTTTCTGCAGAAGTTGTAGCCTCCTGATGGCTTGGACAATAACAAGGTGAGATATTTGAAACTCAAAGCGATCAAATATTGTCTCATTGATCAGGTTTTGTATTGGAAAAATCCTCTAGGAGTTCTTTTGAGATGTCTAGATCCACGGGAGGCCTAAAGGGCCATAACTGATTTTCATGACAACTTATGTGGGGGCCATCATTTTTGGAGGACCACAACTTATAAGATCCCCAGAGCTGGGTATTTTTGGCCTAGCCTTTTTACTGATGTTTGTGCAAATATTAGAGCTTGTGTCAAATGCCAAAAGTTTTCTGGAAAGCAACATATCAAATCTTTGCCTTTGAAACCTGTGGTGGTTTCTGGACCTTTTCAACAGTGGGGTCTTGAATTCATTGGAAAAATCCACCCAACCTCAAGTGGTCAACACAGGTGGATTTTGACTGCCATTGATTATTTCACAAAGTGGATAGAATCCATTCCTACAAGGAGTGCCTCCCACAAGGTAATCATTAGCTTCCTTGAAGATATCATGTCCAACTTTTGTTGTCCAAGAAAGATTGTTACTGACAATGCTGCCTCCTTCAAAGATGAACTATTGATCAATTTTTGTGAACAATATGGGATTACATTAATCCATTCTACTCCTTACTACCCCCAAGGAAATGGTTTTGCAGAGTCCTCTAACAAGAGCCTCATAAAGATCATCAAGAAATTGTTAGAAGACAACAAGAAAGCATGGGACTCAAAGATGAAATTTGCATTATGGGATGACAAGATTACAACAAAGAGGTCACTTGGTGTTTCACCTTTTCAGCTTGTATATGGGGTTTAGGCTATCTTTCCTACTCATCTTTCCTTGCCCGTGGCAAAATTCCTCTAGGACTACCAAGGAGAACCTGATGATATGGTCAGGAGGATACAACAACTGGTAGAAGTACAACAGACCGAGGAGAAACTACTGGATAAAGATCAGGATCATCAACAAAAGACAAAACAAACATTTGACAAGAAGGTAAGCAAGGAAGAGTTTTAGCTGGGCGATTTAGTGCTCAAGTGGGATGCACCCAAGAAAGACAAAGACACACATGGTAAATTCGAAGCCTTGTGGATTGGTCCTTTCAATATTTCTGAGGAATTTTCAAATAGCACATATAAATTGCAGAACTTGGAATATTATGAAGTTTTTGGTGGCCCTATCAATGGGAACTTTCTGAAAAAATACTTTGCTTAAGCCATGATTGTATTTCCATCCATTGTAGATACCACTTTCTCTTTGATTTTTGTTTGAATAAGTGACCCTGTGACCCAAAATCTAAGGCACCGAAACTGCTTGTTCTTGGAAACTCATAGGGAGCATGCCATCCTCTATGGAGTCAAATGTTATCACATGAAGTTGTCAAGGGTTGCCTGTAATTTTTGTTAATACCTAAGTCTGCACCCCTGCCTCATCTCTCTCTTTTCTGTCTGTCAGTCCTAGAATTTTTCCCTTATGACTGGTAAAGTCAATTTCCCTTTTGTTTAAGGACCTGGTTTCCCTTGGTGTCTCACTTGATTGAGTATTGAGCCAAATTTTTTCTATTTCTCTCAAAGGATGAACACTTATCAGGATTTGGGTTCAAAGTACTAGTCATCTGGTTTGCCTGAGCTCACAACAAGTCGTCCAAGTCCTTTGTTGATATAGGTGACAACCATGAGCATGAAGCGCAATGGCCAAAGACAGGCCATTTGGAGTGCCTCCCAATAGTACTCCTATGGACTCAATTGAGTAATCTGTTGAGTGTGACACCCCTGTGGGTGAGCACAGGTGGACGTGTCCCTAGTGGCTGAGCACTAGAGGATGTGTGGATCCCTTTCTATATTGTTTGAGAGTAATATTTGTTGTAACCCTAATTTATGATGTGAAGGGTACAAGTCGGCCCCACCATGTGAAAGATAATTAATATTGTGTAAAGATTAATTATATTATTCAATTGAAGAGGTCGACCCTATTGTGCCAATAGACACACCTATTGATGTGTCAGTTCTTGTATAAATAGGAGGAGATCCCCATTGTGGATCTCACTCACTCACTTGTCATCTTAGAATTTCATACCTACTTGTACGAATGAAGTGCACATCTCTCTTGGGTGCTAGTTTCAAGGTTGTATAGCACCCTCTTGTGTGCATCTAGGGTTTATGGTGTGGGGGATCTTCTCTTGAATCTATAACAAAGGATAGCATGGGTTTTCCCTTTATTGAGAAGGTTTTTCCTAGTATAAACTCTTGTGTTCTTGTGCATGGTTATGCTTCTTGTGATATTTGTTACTGCAACTAGAGTATCTACATATGGTTCAAGTACATGCTAAATTGAAATAAACCACATGTGCATGAGCTAAGCATTAAAATTCAACACATTTAACATAAATGAACACAAAAAATAAGAACACTTGTATTATGAAAGTATGCAACCCATTGTAGAGGAAAGACATTCCTCCCATCAATAGCCTTGCTATTCCAGTTCTCAACAACAAGACACCCCCAAGCTGGGGCTATGAATCCAAAAAATACAATGGTCCTTAAGACTAGCTAATGTCCCCCTCTCAACAGTGAATCTCACAACTAATTCCAATCCACCAACTTTCTTCCCCTCAACTTGCACAACCCAAGGGATGGAATCCCCCTTCATTTCTCACAGTCCCTCAGGACTTTCCACTCCCTTCCAGGGATTCCAACATAGGTTGGACATGAAATCTACTTGCTGGGACCTCATGAATTCTACAACTGCAACACAAATTCGCCCAACAACAAAACACCTACCTTCCTTGGAAAATTTTGAACAATATGTTACTCCCAGGCTCACAACTTCTTTATTCACGATTTTTCAGCTCCAAAAAATTGCCAAACTTTCCCACAACAACTACCTTCAAGCTTCAACACTCAGAACTTCTTTCCTACCTAGAAAACTCCATGTAAAAACAACTCTTGATGCAAAAACGTGAATGTGTAATTATGGTCTCCTACCCATACAAATTTCCTCTCTTTCTCTTGCTTTCTTGGCTTGTACTCTTCGCCAAGTTGATTGTACTCAGCCCCCATTCTCTCAATAACTATGGGATGTGACTTTCACACCCACCCTCTTACATGAATTTAATGATTGGTCTCTAGAACACTCAACAACTAATGGAAGGTTCATGGTAAGGATAATTTAGAAAGAAATAAGAAATGGGTTTTGGTTTAATAGACATGGGTAACTTTGTCTGTCTGCAACTGATGATACATTTTATTCGTTATATTACATTTACATAATACATCGCTTTGACTCTCAACCATACATTACATTTACAATGTACATTGCTAGTTTGCGGTTTGAAAACATGGGTGTTACAGATAATCAACCTAGAATGAGCCCATGATGGTAGATTCTTTTGGGAAAAGGCCAAGACAACAACCCACAAAATGTTGGGGATGCAAGGGAGATCACTTGTATAGGAATTTCCGTCAGGAAGGAAAAATGATGATGGATGCTCACAATATGCAGAAGCATGATACAATTGAAGACATGAGAAGAATAATGCTAAGGATTTATGCAGCCTTGGACAATATTCAAGAAAAATACAAATCCCCCATGATTGAAGTAGAAGGTAAGTTTGATAATCAACCCATAACAATTATAATTGATTATGGATCTATCCATAGTTACATAGATGCTAACCTTGTCGATGTTGAAATTTCATAAGAGATGATATTGTATATGAATGAATATATTATTACAATGATGAGTGTTCTATATATAAAGAGCATATGGTGACCATCCATGAAGAAATGCGTCCCTTGGGTAATAAATATATTTATACTTTATATTATATTATACATATCATATAAATATACTTTATATTTATATTTATACTTTATTATATATATTTATACTTTGTATTATAAATATATTATTACATTAATAATATTGTTTAATAATTAATAATCATATTATTAATTATTAATCTAGTAGAATGTATTTCCGATGCTGCCCAAACATCAACAGTCGAAAGATTTCACTTTGCAAAGAAGTAAGCATGAGAAATATTGGTTGGTTCAGCTAGCCACATGGGCTAAGAGAAGAATCAATGAGCTGGTTAAAGACTGTCCAATATACATGAATGGACTTTGCACAAAAGTAGATTTGAACATCATACCACTTGGGTCATATGACTGTTTAATTTGTATGAATTGGTTGGACAAGCACCATGCTGTCCTAGATTGCTACAACAAGAAAATCACCTATCTTGATGAGGAAGGGTAGTAAGGGGAGGTTCAAGGTATCCCAAGCACAATAGTTGTTAGAGATATTTCAACCATGCAATTGAAGAATAGTTTCAGGAAGGGATGCCATATTTTTGGAAGCCATATTGAAGAGGAAACCAAAGATAAAATGCCAAGTTTTGAAGACCATCTGATCTTGAAATATTTTGAGGATGTGTTTAGGGGATTCCATGGTTTCCACCAAAGAGAGACATTGATTTCTCCATTGATTTTGTTAAGGTCCTAACTCGCACATAGGTAGATCAATGTATTGGGATGTAATAAAGGTCAATATTAATAAGACCTTTCAATAAAATAGAATAAGGCGGATGTAAGAAGACCTAATAGAAGCTTCCGCTTCTAGAAGGATCTTCCTCTAGATGCTTCTCTTA
>SNQJ01S0000152.1:411338-426557 GCA_010110895.2 Picea sitchensis
TCTAGATGCTTCTCTTAATAGACATATTTAGTATAAATAAGGGTCGAGGGTATGAAAACCCTAGCTTGGAGATTATTGTAACAGAGTGTTGCTCGACTGGAGGTTGCCCCCTCGAAGAGGCTTGTGAACATTGCTTTCTGAATAAAAGTGCTTTTCTATTGCTATTTCGTATATCATTTCTGTGTATTGTGAAGATTATGCTGGATATTTTACTGTTATTCTGCCATTTCTAGCATTTTATTTCTGTTCTGCATATTTTATATATCTGGTATCTTGCAGATTTGGTGTGAGGAGTTTCCCCAGTGTCCAAAAACCCTTATACAATGGGCACACCATAGTTGAAGGAGCTGCAATTGCAGCTTGAAGAACTGTTAAATAAGGGGTATATATGCCCAAGCGTGTCACCTTGGGGTGCCCTAGTTCTCTTTGTGAAGAAGGAGGATGGAACCTTAAGGTTGTGCATTAATTTTAGATAGATGAATAAGGTCAAAATTCATAACAAATACCCCTTGCCAAGGATTGATAGTCTATTTGATCAGCTGAAAGGTGCAAGAATATTTTCCAAGATTGAATCGAGGTCAGGCTATCATCAAATATAAATAAAGGAAAAAGATATAATCAATACAACATTCAGAACTAGATATGGAAATTATGAGTTTGTGGTGGTTCCATTTGGGCTATAAAATGCACCAACTGTTTTCATGTGTCTGATGAATAAAGTGTTCAGGGAATACCTAAACAAGTTTGTAATTATTTTCTTGGATGATAAAATCATCTACTCAAAGACATAGGAAGAACATGAGAAACATTTAAGGATGGTGCTACAAGTTTTGAGAGAGCATCAATTGTATGCCATGTTAAGTAAGTGCATCTTCTATCAAATTAAGATTCATTACTGGTCATATTATTTTAGCAGATGGGATAATAGTGGATCATGAGAAGATAGATCATTTATGGGACTTGCAGGTTATTACCGAAGATCCATAAAATGTTTTTCAAAGATTGCAATCCCAATTACTTTTTTGCAAAAGAAGGGAGTGAAATTTGAATGTGATTCCAAATGTGAAGATATTTTTCGGCAGTTGAAGGAAATTTTGATAAGTGTGCCAATCTTGAAGATTACAGAACAAGATGAAGATTTTGTTTTGTGCATTGATGCATGCAAGGAAAGGATTTGTGGAGTCCTCATGAAAAATGAATATGTGGTATGTTATGAGTCAAGAAAATTGAAAGAACATGAGAGGAATTATGCCATACATGATTTAGAACCAACAACCACTATTCACGCATTAAAAATGTGGAGACATTATCTCATGGGTGAAAAAATTTGAACCAAGGACAAACCATTGTGGTTTGAAACATTTGTTTAGATAGACAATAATAAATGTCAGACAAACTAGATGGATGGAATTCCTTAATGAGTATGACTTTTATATAAAGCATATCAAGGGAAAACAAAAGCAAGTTGTTGATGTAATCAACATGAAAGTGCATGAAATGCATTCTACAAATTATGATGTAAAATTCTGATTTAAAAGGAAGAAGTTTAGAGGCTGCAAATTCAGATTAATACTATTTGCAAATAAAAGAAGCATTTCAACAAGGAAATTTTCAGTGGAAATTTAAAGGTTTTGAGCTGAAAGAGGATGGAGTCATCATGTACATGGGCAGAGTATATGTGCTAAACTTTACAGAGATGAAAAATGCAGTGCTAAGAGAAATGCATAATGTGCCATATGTCGGGCACCCATGATATAATAAATCAATTGCAGCTGTAAGAAGCCAATACTTTTGGCCATGAATGAAGAAAGAGGTGGCTGATTATATAACCAAATGTCTAGAATGTCAAACTGTAAAAGATGAGCATAGACATCCAGCTAGGATGCTACAACCATTGCCCATTCCTGAGTGGAAATGAGAAGATGTTACAATTGATTTTATTACTAAGATACCTAGAACAATGAAGCAACATGATTCCATCATTGTAGTGGTGGATAAATTAACCAAAGTTGCACATTTTATTCCGGTGAAAACAACTCACAAGGTAGACAATATTACGTAAATTTACATGAAGGAAATTGTTAGGCTACATGGAGTGCCTAAGGAAATTGTTTTGGACATAGGTCCCAAGTTCACATCAAACTTCTGAAAGGGGTTATTTAAAGGATTAGGGACAAATTTAAATTTTAGTATAGCATATGACCCATAGTCAGATGGTAAAACAAAGAGGACTAATAGGATAATTGAGGAAATGCTAAGGATGTATATAATGGACTAACCATACAAGTGGGAGGACTATATCCATTTAGTTGAATATGCTTATAATAATGGGTACCAGACATCATTAAATATGATCCCATTTGAGATTTTGTATGGAAGAAAATGAAACACTCTAGTAAGTTGGGATAACCTAGTAGACAAAGCAGTTATTGGGCTAGATTTGCTAAAGGAAATGGAAGAGTAGATGATAAAAATCATGCATAATTTAAAAATTTCCCAGGATAGGAAAAAGAGTTATGAAAACAAGAACATGAATTACAAATATTTTAAAGTGGGCGAGCATGTGTTTTTAGAAGAAAAAGAGAAAAAAAACTTGCTAAGATTGGGATGTTTCCCAAAGTTGGCAGCAAGATACTGTGGGAATTTTGAAGTCTTGTAGAGGACAGGCCCATTTGCGTACATGATAGAATTGCCTGCATCCATGAGCATTCATAATGTGTTTCATGTGTCTTTATTGAAAAAATATGTCCCTGACCCTAACCACATAAATGATTGGACCGTGATCTAGGTGGAACGCGAAGGAGACTTTTGGGTAGAACCAGTGCACATCTTGGACCAAAAAGTCAAAGTGCTAAGGAACAAAGCTATCATCCTGGTAAAATTACAATGGACTTGCTATGATCCTGAAGACTCTACGTGGGAGCATGAGGAGACCATGTGACAGGAGTACACACAATTGTTTGTCAATTTTGAAGAAATCGAAATATAAGAATGCAAGACTCCTTTTTGGGTAGCTAGAGCTCCCAGAACCACATCTTAGAGCTTCCTAGACAACTTGTGCTAGAAGCCTTGATAAAAGAGTGGTGTAACTCGAGGGACTTCTTGTAGAAAATGAGGTACATTCCTTGGGTTGGGAAGGTTGAGAGGAACACAAGATTTATGGTTGGAAATACTATAGGAGTTGTGAAAATTGCAGAATTCTTAATTTATAAGTATTATGATGTAAATTTGTACATGTATATTGACATGATGTTGTGCACCGAGGACTATTGTGTTGGTTTTGTCACATGGGTGAGAAAAAACACAACAATTACTTGCTTAGTTAAGTCAGCTAAACAAGACAGAGGTTTGTGAGTTGATTAAATAACCAAATACACATGAAACAAGTAAATAGAAATAAAAACAAAAGGAAATAGATGTTAGAGAAGCTTGCAAGAACTAGAACCATGAAAAACAAAAATGACAATCATATAGCTACCAATGGATCAATGTATTGATAGGCTAGAACCATAGAGAAAGACAGGGACTTATGAATCCCCTCTTCCTCCTTGGGAGGGCTCTTGAGTTCCCTAATAGAGAGCTCTTCTCTTCATACAATGGAAAGTAACAATGATGAAGAAATACAATACCAATCCTCTCAAGAGGTGAGTGGAATGACCCTTGCTATAATGCTTGAATGATTCAAAGAGAAAAGATGATTCTCCAAGAAGAATTGTTGAAACATAACAATACCTTGAATTTCTTATTTTTTTAGCACACCCATGGCACATATTTATAGTGTTCATTCATGGCAAGATACAACTGGTTCATAGTGTGAACAAGGGGCCTTTTAGGGAACTTCCTATCCCTTGACCAACCTCCAAGCTAGATTTCGCTCAGATCTAAGTGTCAAATTGTGTTGGGGGTGAGACTAGAAGTGATTGAGAGGACGACAAGATTCTTAAATACACCGTTCATGAGAAGTGCACATATTTTCTCATAGACAGTCTCTCATCTTGCGCACAGTGCGTGCTTAGGGATGTGTTGTCCTGTGCATTCTGTGCACTATGTGCACGCTTCCTTTGATGAATTTGTGCACTTTAATTTTTGAACCAAGTGTATAGTTTTGTGCCTTTTTGATGGATTTTGATGCTGTGGGTGTACTAATTGTTGCTAGAATTGCTGTCTTTCTTCAACCATTGTGTGTAGTGCTACGAATGATTTTTCAATGATAACAGATGCCCCCCTAATGTGTGAGGTTAGGAGCATATGTATAGTCAAAATGCATCAATTTTTCTTTTGTTGAGAGTGCCATTGTAAGGAAGAGTGAAGAGAGGAACTGCAAGAGCAATCCACTGGAGGGAGAGCGAAAACTATGGGAACCAAACCTTTCTCTAGGAAAAAAAATAAAATCTGTATACAAACGAGGCAGGCATGCCCCATGCTCATGTCATGAAACCAAAATGTGGGACTGTAACTGAAGATGTATGATGATGTAGATAGCTGTAGCGCCCTTGGGGGCAGTTGATAATGGCAGATGATAGTTCTGACTGGTGAACTGGCTCGGAAGTGAGTAATGGATGACTGTAAGAAGTGTCGATGACTCGTAGGCAGTGATGGCCTATCCGCTTCATAGGTCTTCGATTGGTATGAAACAACTGCAATGGTTGCATAGTAAGACCCACCTTAACATGCAAGTTTTCTAAATTCAAATGTTATGGGGGTCAACGGAATCAGAAAGCGATGATGACTCTCTCTGTTCCGTCTGAGACTCCTCATTGAAAAGGTAATGAGAGTCAAGATACTACTGCCCTTTTGGAAACTGTGTTGATGTCAACATGAAGGGAGACATGACGTCAAGAAGAAAAGGGCTTATGGAAATCCATTGAGTAATGGGTGAGATCAGGTACTGATGGGTAACATGGACAAAGTCAAGACACTATGGGAATTAATATTTCCCTTGGTTGGGGTGTTGAGACATGATTGGCAACAACCGTAAAACTAGATCTAGCGTCAGGGGGACGACTAGATATGGGGTTAAACAATGTTGAAGGCTAACAAAGTGGGAAAAATCAGATATTGTGGGTACATGGATTTGGGATACTTGGGGTTTGCTAATGATGTCGATATGAAAAAAGGGTGGATGCCCCAACCAAAGGCGACATAGGTTGCTTTTACAGGTAAAAGAAGGTCGTCGAGGATGATGACTAAAAAGCTATGTATATGCTGGAAACAAGGGCTTTATACAATTACCAAATAAATAAAGAATAATTTGGGTTGAGTATACAGATACATAAATGGGTTCCCTAGTGAAAGATGTCTTGGCTTGTTTAGAGTACAAGTTTGTGAAAGAGAACTAGTGGATGGTGGGGGCCCCATGGGTGGATTTTTGTATTAGGTAAGTGGATGGAGGACAATCTACAGATGGGGAAACTGGTGGTGGATGAGATGGAGGGCTAATGAAACTTCGGGATGCAGTCAATAGAACCAAGATGATATGATCTGGGAGTCCATTGGGAAGGTTATAAATATGATGAGAAGAAGTATGGGGTTCATTCTCGAAACTGCAAAATACTATTGGGACTCCCAATCACAGGGGGTTAAATCAAAATGAGTGTCAAGTTGCCAAGGGGAACTATGAATGGGACAACTCATGTGGGGGAGAGTGCTATCAGTTGATAATACCAAAATGTTGTAGAGGTGAAGATACTGCATAGCCAAATATAGGGACCCTAAAGGTAAATGTCAGAGGGTGTGACTGGGATATGCAATTGTTTACAGAGGGAGTAACTACATGCCAGTGTCATACATATACCTGAAGGGGATGTGAGCTTGCTGAACAAGTACCTGCACACTTAAAAAACCAAATACCTGACGTGAACAATATATGATGACAAAGAACATATAACAACTATTCGATAAAACTGAAAGTGAGCATGCATACCTGAACATGGCGTGACAAAAATGATCCTTCGGGGAAAAGTGTAGATGATAACCTGGGGAATGTGAATGTGTAGATGGCTGGATCAGGATCTCATTGCTAAGAACAGAATGAAAAATGAAGGCTTTGGGCTCCTATAACAGAAGGTGGAATTTGGGAAAAAGGGCCTATATATGGATGGTGGGCCCACAATGCCACCTCATTTATACCTGACACTATTGCTGATCTGGAGAGAGAGATGTGAGATGATTTCGAGATTACGAGAGCATGAGGCTATCGATCCAGGAGTTGCGAGAGATAGGTTAGTGACCCCATCATCCTACATTTTTTGAAGTTGATAGATGTTAGGTAGGGGACATACGAAGGGCCGTATAGGGGTTTTTAAGGGTAGGGGCCCACTAGTGCGCGAGAAAAGGGGGAACACTCGCACATGTGTGCACGGGTAGAACTCAATTTCTCGCACATTATTTGTGGGTTTTTCCAAAACACTCGTGCATTCTAAATGCAGGGCTTTGTTGGGAAACCACACACATAATGTGCGACTGTGTAGGTAACATCCGTGCACATGTGTGCGTGGGTTGGACAGACAGACACACATTGAATGCGCTCCTGTCAAAGTGAAAACTGCACACCTATGCACGACTGTGGGTGAGACAACTACGTGTTAGTGTGCAGCTGTGATAAGAACAGACGCGCACAGAAGTGCACCTGTACGGGGGAAAGCTGCGCATTATGGGCAGGCTAAGGGGAGGTATGAGTTTTTGATATTTATGATTTTTTGATGGATGATGTGGCTAATCAGATTCTTCTGGGTGAAGGCAGGTGATCAATAGTGTCTGGAGTGCGATGCCGGTCCACTGGCGAGAGTGTGATTGGGACCGACTGAGGGATGATGTGAGGGAGCATCTTGGAGTACGTAGACACTTGGCAGCCTACAGGTTTCTCAAGTTTTTCGACTGTCCTCTGATATGGTCACAGGAGTTCCTACTCCATTTCTTGATAAAGATGTGGAGCACTGATATGCAATGATTTGTGGTGAAGGGGAAGCAACTGATGTTCTATGCGATAGAGGATGACTATTTTTTGACAACACTCCCATTCCATGGGAGGGTACTGGTCGTTGATCCCATCTGCTAGGGGAGGATAGGGTGGAGACCATCGTGGCCCAACATTGTTCTAGGCCGAACCCTATGTCAGTTTCGGTCGTGCGGATTGAGGCCATTGATGACTTGCTGACCGAGTGCATCGCAACCATGGTGGTGAGGATCTATGGATCCTTGGGCACTTAGCAGATCACTAGTGGTCAGCTGAGGGTGGTGGAGGAGGTCCTGGACGGGGACTTGTTTTCATGGGGTGTGCGGATGCACACTCAGATGATGTCGCAGTTGAACCGGTGTCGGCGTGCCGACTTTGGTGATTTTTCCTATGGGTCAGTGTTGGTGGCCTATTTCTTGGAGAGGGTGCCTCTATTGCACCCTCTGATTCTATTGGAGCCAATGTCGCGACAAGAGATACGATTGATGTGATGGGCACATGTTTTGGCCCGACATGGAGGAGGGGAGGGTGGCCATTACTTCATGACCACGATTTCTTGAGTGTGGCGAGATATGTCACAGGTGATCTACGGTATCCATACGCGAGTATGGACTACAAGAAGGATCTGTACATGGTTCTACCTCCTCGGGAGGACTGGGACCAGAGAGGTACATGTTTTATCTATTTGTTTTGATTTTGGTAGTTAACATTGTTTATACATGTATATGGATGCTGACACTATATCTATGTTGTTTTGCAGATGTTGGACCCCGGGGGTGAGAGGCAGAGGTCTTCTGGGAGTTGACTTAGCAGGAGCCTGCAAAGCCGAGGGCTGGACAGAGGCATCGATGAGATGACGCCAGTGTATGACCATCTAGAGAGCCATAGGGAGACGCTGAGGCCATGATAGAGGATCTTCGCCGACGGTTCGAGCGGGTCCTTTAGGGTGTTATTGAGGGCATATGGGCCCACATCTAGGAGGAGTAGGTCCTAGATCAGTGTGTGGGAGTACCGGCAGAGTGGCGGACATTGATCCGTAGAGAAACAGTGGCAGGGGCAGCTATGACTGGTCGGATGCCTCCTAGAGATGAAGGGCCCCCAACTGGTGGGGCACCTCTGAATGGCAGAGGACCTGGGGGGGGAGATTTAGGGGCACCTTGAGTGCCAAGTTGGGATGTACGGGTTTTGGGAGCCTGATTTTGTATAGGGTAGTTGATACCTAGTTTTGTACTCATAAGGATGATGGGACTCATGAGCCTACATGAAGTTGTATATACATTTTTTGTAAAACATTTATGACCTTGATGATATATATGATGGATACATTGATCATTCGTGTCCTTATGTTTTATGTTTATGATGTATGATGTCTATTTATATCTGTTGAAAAATGTATGATGCTGTGTATATGATGTTTTTCAATGTAATAAATGCCAATCTAATACTAGGTTAGCCATGTGATCTGCTACTTGATTGAGGTTTCTTGGAATATGTGTAAATATGACGGAATCAAAGTTGCGAGATAGGAGTCTAACTTGCAGGCATTTGCGGAAGAGGCAAGGATCATGAACATGATACACGTTGTTGAGATGTAGGACGAGAAGATGGGAATCTAATAGGATGCTAAGGTGACGAATGTGGTGGTGAATGGCCTTGACAAGGAGACCAATGACGCCGTCATATTTAGCTTGGTTATTGTTGGCCGGGCCTAAGCATATGCCACTGGAATGGAGTAGTATATGTGGGGGTATAGAGGGCCCAAGTTGCCGAAGCAAGATTCCGAGTCCAATGGCTGGCACCATTAGTGTAACCAATGTGGTAGGCTAATGGATGATGCATCTGTCAATAAAACGGGTGATATATCAGACATGAGGAGTGGTGGCAATAAAGAAGACTAAAAACTATACAAATGTGTTCAAAGAGAAACCTAAGGTAGGGGGGCTACGCTTAGGCGTAAAATTTCTTCAAGTATAACCCATTGATGGGTTCCTTGAGAGAGAAGCCTTCTGGAGAGGCCAAGATGTAGGCGCCTTTAGTGAGACAGTGTTGGATGATGAAGGGGCCATGCCATAATGATTTGAATTTCCCATGGCAAAGAGTGTCGTGGGAAATATCATAGGCTAACACAAGATCACCTTCGTTGAATGAGAGAAGGTTTACATGGTGGTCGAACGACCTGGCTCTGGACCATTTTTTAGCTTCTTCATTGTGTTGTAATGAAGATCGACGATCTTCATCAAGTGATTCTAAGGTCAGCAAGCGCTGCTCCATTGGAGAAGTGTCATGTAAGATCTCTATGGCAGTGCATAATGTGGGGATTTCTCACTCTATAGGGAGGGTGGCTTCGATCCCATGGATGAGGTGGAATGATGTAAAACCGATGGAAGTTTTGTCTGCCATGCGATAGTTCCAAAAGTGGAAAAAAACATATGATGCCAATTGGTCTTATGTTTGTTGATGGTGCGTTGTAGCATGGTTTTGAGTACTTTTTTGACAGCCTCAACCTGTCCATTGGACTGAGGGTAGTATGGGGAGGAAAACTCAGGGGTGAAGCCTAATTTTGAGGAGAGTTCGAAAAAGATCTCATTCTCAAAACGTTTACCATGATAAGAAACTAACTGTTGGGGGATTCTGAAATGGGTAATAACATGGTTGAAGAAAAAATGCGCTGTTGTGTCAGCAATGTTGTTAAATGTGGGCATGGCTTCGACCCATTTGGTAAAATAATCCACTGCCACGACAATGTACTTGTGACCATTTTTGTATGGAGGATGGAAAGTCATGAAATATATGCCCCATTTACAAAAGGGGCATACTTTGATGAATGGGTGTAGAAGAGCTAGTCGAGCTCATGCTTTGTTTTCATAAAGCTGGCATTTATCGCATCACTTGACAGTGTGGATGCAGTCATGAAACAAAGTGGGTTAGAAGTAGCTTGCTCAAATGATTTTTGGGCGGTGTACATACCCAAGAGGTGACCACTGCAAGCGTTGCTGTGGAAATCATTCAAGACTCTGTCGAATTCGTCGATGGTAAGATATCACCGAAGGATGGTATCGACCCCACGTCGATAGAGAATATCTCCGATGAGGAGGTAGCAGGGAGTCTGATGGAGAATATGTCAACAATCATCATGAGAGAGGTGATACCCAAAATTTTGTGTACGAAGGTAGACGAGGAGGTCGTCGTACCAGGGATCATCGAAGGGAATTAAGAAGAGGTGTTCGTTGGGGAAATCCTCGTTGATGGAGGAAGCTTTGGCATCTGAGGGAAAATCCGTAATGAGTTCATCTAGGACCAGCGATTTCTTTCTTTTGGGAGTAGAGAACTCTAGATCATATTCTTGAAGGATAACGATCCATCGGGAAAAATTTCTGTTGATATGCCATCGACTAAGCAAGTACTGCATGGGGTTGGAATCTGATACGACCTTGGTAGTTCGAAGCAGAATATAATGCTGTAGTTTCTGGACTGCGAGGAAAACTGCTAACATGAGTTTTTCATCATGATTATACTTCAAGGGTGGTCCTGAAAGGTTTTTACTAATGTAGTAAATCACATGTTCACGCCCATCACCCCCTAATTGGATGAGGACTCCTACGACTGAAACAACGGAGTTTGATAAGTAGAGGATGTAATCACGATCGTAGTCTGGAGGCTGATAAAAGGGGCATTGGATAGGACAACTTTTAAATCATCAAAAGATGTTTGAGCATGTTCGTCCCATCGAAATTGGATATCATGGTGCAATAAGTGGAGAAAACCATGTGCGCGAGTGGCTTAGTCTGGGACAAAGCGACGTAAAAAGTTGGCTTTGCCTTGCAAGCTCTACAGTTGGTGTAAAGTCCTAGGTGGTGGGATTTCTGTTAGCATGGACCTTGAGGGGGTCCAGAGTGATGCCGTGTTGGGAGACAATGAACCCAAGGAGGCTCCCGACAGTGACACAAAATACACACTTGAGGGGGTTCAAGCATATATTATATTGGTGACATCGTTGGAAAATGATGTGTAGGTCGTCTAAATGATGAGTTCACTTTTTGGATCGAGCAGTGAGGTCGTCCAAATAAGCAAGGATGATGTGAGCAAGTTCGTGAAAAACATAGATCATGGCCCGTTGGAAAGTGGTACCGACATTTTTGAGTCTAAAGGGAATGACGTGATAAGAAAAGGTACCCCAAGGTGTTGTAAAAGAGTTTTGTACTGATCTACTGGGTGGATCTGAATTTGATTGTATCAGGAGAAACCATCCATAACGGATAGTGCCTCGTGGCTGACACAATTATTGATTATTTGGTCGATGAAAGGGGTTGGGAAGTTGTGTTTGGGACAAGCGTGGTTGAGGTCATGAAAGTCTGTGCAAACACGAATGGTTCCTTGTTTTTTGTTAATGGGGACAGGGTTGGAGACCCAAGAAGTGTACACAATGGGGTAAATGAACTCGACAATGCATAATTTGTCAATTTCATCTTTGATAGCTGCAACTTTGGATGGGTGAAGGGGGCGTTGCTTTTAATGAACATGGGCGATATCCGGCCATGTGTCGATTCGATGTTCGACTATAGAAGGATCGAGGTCAAGCATTTCCATATATGACTAGGAAAAAATATCCCAGTATTCCTGAAAGAGAGATTTGTAAGCAATACATTCTTCAGTGGATCATGCGATGCCAATGGTGATCTCTTCTACGATGTCTGGTTTAATGGAAATGTCAATTTTGACTGTGGGGGAGATGTTGGCCATGTTTCCTTCTTCAAAAGCATCTGGGGTAGGAATCGGATTTTTGAACCAGTCAACATGCCTTGGAGGAATAAAATCCTTGGTTTCAATGGCACACAGGGAGGCTTGTGTAGGAGGGTGAAAGACCCCGTGTGAGAGAAAAAGTTCTCAATGATGGAGCGCATTCCAAGGGAAATCATGGGTAGTCAGTTCCTCTAAGATATCTTCGTTGTAGTGGAAAATGCAATCCTGGGAGATGGCAGGGGGAACCATCAACGGGTAAGTGTTAATGTCCTTAAGGGGTGAGGATGTAGAAGGGATATCATGTATAGGGTGTGATGGCTTGCTTGACATAAACCAAATTTCACGATATTGTGGATGGTATCTCATTCAAACGGAGATTGATGAAGAAATATAATGAATGTAAGTAATGTGAGCATCATTAGAGAGTGCCTGAGAGGGCTCAGGCCGAGATGTGTGGCATACTGTGGCTAATGTTTGGTAGAACTGAGGTAGAGCTAGGCAATGATGAGTGTAATAGTCATATTCCAAGCATATGGCACAAGTGAAATTGGTTCATAACCCTTTCTTGTGTGTGTTTGAGGACTCCGTAGTAGCAGTGGAGGTACTTGGTGGAGTGGTAAGGAATGGGGTGGCTTTGGGGAGTTGGATAAGATTAAGTAAATCAGGAAGAGTAGGACATCTATTAGTGGGGTGTCCTTCTCTTTGACATAGTGCACAAGGAGGTTGAGCTCGAGGAGGCAGCAGAGCTATGGGATCATTCTTCCTTCGTCTTCTCCCAGTGGTGGTGGTGTTGCCTCCAATTGGGGGTGAGGGTGGTGTGGCAAGAGCTTGTATTGGGATATGCATTGGTAATCCCTCTGTTTGAGGAGGGAGGGATGGTGTAGGAACCATAGTGGGTGGATGAAGATACCATACAGGGATAGCAAGAACCATGTTGGGAAGGGTGAGAGTAACATCTACCTTTAATGCTTGGACTCCAGGTGGAAAGTAGAAAAAGGGGATTTGGGTAATGGCTTGGGTGACTATCTCCCAAACTGGTATTTTCCCTTAGAGGGGGGGAAAATCTGGGATAAGTGGTTTGGTGGTGTTTCCAGGGAATTCCTGAGGTAGTGGTTCTCCGACTGGTGGAACTTTGTTGTGGGGAGGGGCCTCAGTGAGAGAAGTATTGTCTCCAATATCTATTCCGTTAGAAGATACTACACACACTTGTGCTGAAATAGGAGGGTTGAGGAGAGGTGGTGCTCCATGTAAGTCCCTAACAAGGATGGGTCCTTGAATATTTCTGGACCAATTTCAATGACTAAAAAAGCATCTGAGCTAGTGCAGACAAGGGGGAGGATGTTATCAATGTTGGCATAATGACGGGGGAACATCATCATACGAAACACAAAAGAGGTTATTGCCTTCATAGCATACATGTAGCTACGTCCGAACAAGATATTGTAATCAAGTGGGGCATCGATAACTTCAATTTCAATCAGGATGGTTTTTCCCCCAAGTTCTATAGGGAAATTTTGGAAGATCCCTTCAGGGGATGATGGTCAACCGTCATAAGCTCTCAGGGTGATGGCAGATGGTATTAGCTCAAGTGAGACGAGTTTCTGCCATACAAATTTGGACATGATGCATGTGGATGCACCTTCATAGATGATGCACCAATGAACTGTGATGTTCCATATCTTAAATGGTATATGAAAAGCTATTAGGGTGGGGAGGCATGGTTCTTCGCTATCTAGATCAAAGGTGATGAGTCGAGTATCAGTTGGGTCTACTGCCCTCAAGTCATAAAGCAAGAATTTGGGCTGTGATGGACAAGTTTGGATGGCCTCCAACATAGACATGGATGAAGGAGACTGTGCTAAGTCATTAACCAGAATATAATTATGGGCTTCTCTAGCATGAGGGTTATGTACATTCCGTCGTAACGACATGTGGGGTATACGAGGGTTTGGTTCAGTGTTAGGGCAAAGAATCATCAATGGTTGTTCGATTGTAGCAGGAGCTAATTCTGAGGTGGTTGGGGTAGAGTCAGGAGGTAGGCCGTATGGATGAATGCACGTTTGTAGAAGAATCTCTTCCTCACTAGTATGGAGGATATTGCGATCGCCTAGATTTACGGGTTGATTGGGACCTGGGTTTTGATATTGCCCCATTTGTGGTGAGGATGAGTTTATCTCTTGTTGGCTATTCATCACATCTTGGTGTGGAATAGGGTTTTTCAAAACGGTTGAAGGTGATGGTTGCAAATAATTTTGTGGGGCTTGTTGAGGGGTAGGTGGTGCTGGAAGGCATTGCATGTTTATGGATTATTTCATCTGTTTGTAATCGACAATTTGGGGGAAGTGGCGAGTATAATGTCCATACTGACCACATACAGTGTAAGGGAAGTTAATTATGAGGTTATTGCTATTCCCTTGTCGTGGTTGATTGTTATTGTTTCCCCCTTGGGAGTTTTGGTTGCCTTGATTCTGGTTGCCTCTAGTGGGACGGTTTTGTTGGGGGTTATTTCCTCTTGGTCCTAGGTTGTTATTGTTTAGGTTTTTCCCTTTCTTCTTGGCATTATTCGGATGATTAGATAGATTTTCCATATTCAATTGTTCAACCCAGTGAATGGGAGAGGGTTGAACAAAATTAACACCGACATGTGGTTGTCCTAGTGGAGGAGCAACCGACTGAGGAGGACCAAGAAATGAAAAATATGGGTTGTTTTGTGGAGATGACCCATATGGTGTATAGGAAGTTGAAGTACTTACACTACTGTTGGGGTTATATATGGAGGTTGGGGGTGAACCCGTACTGGATTGAGAGACCAGATGCATCTGGGGTACTGGTGGGGGTGTTGATTAAGGTTGGTTGTCATTGATGTCAACCCTTGAAGAAAGCCTGATAGCACAAAGGTTTGGGTAATGGACCCAAGTTTGTTTTATTTAAAGATGACTCATTATTGTCTTGTCATGGTTGATAATAAGTACAAATGGATGAAATCCAAAGTGGTCCCCTTATGGTGAAAGCCCTCACGGGAAGACGCTTTGCGGATTGAGTTATCCTAGAAGTATGGTTATAGAACCCATGCTTATTTGTGGAATAATGAGATGAAGGTCAGTGAATTTTTTAGTGAAACTATCCTAGATGTATATTTCTTGTCATTCCATTTTTGATGGTATGTGCAACGTCACATAACTCCTCATGGTTAGAGAGTTATGGCCATGAGAAGTTGGAGAACCCAGGTTTGGGTAATGGACCCAAGTTTGTTTGATGGATAATGGTATGAGTTTTGATATATTTGCAGGTAATAATATTCTATATGGATAGTACATGTCATTCCATTTTTGGTGGTATGTGGAACGTCACATAACTCCTCAGGGTTTGAGAGTTATGGCCTTACGAAGTTGGAGGACCCTCATATGTCATCTAGAAGCCCCAAAAGGTCAAAGTAGTTAAAGTGGTTTAAGAGATTTTATAAGGTAAATAATAAAGTGAAGTGATGAGTGTACTATAATTCAAAGTGAATACAAAATAAATTA
>SNQJ01S0000152.1:431030-457269 GCA_010110895.2 Picea sitchensis
TATCGAGTGTCCTAGCGAGGGAGATGAAATTTCATTTCAACCACCTTTTTTGATTCCTGAGATCACACTTGGGTGCGGGGTAAGAGCATACTTGAGGGTTAAAATTAATTTCTAGTCCCAAATTAATTGATTGTGTTTGAAAAAGAAATAACTTCAAGTCAAAATTTTAAATGCCAAATGAGCCATCCATGTGGCAACAAAGAAAGGAGAAGAATAATGATTCTTTTTACCCCTATGTTCTTATGTTAGCTAACGTTTCCTATGAGAAAGGACTCTAAGTGAAGTGTGGTTTCTTTACAAAGTGCAGGAAATTAAAAACTGAAGGCAAGGGGCCCTCAAACCACTCATAAAAACCCTTACAATTTTGCAAAAAATGAACTTATGCGAGGGATGTAGTTTTGACAGGCACGCAAAGGGCACAAAATGCACAAAGTTATGAAGGATGTCATGCAAACAGTGTACAAAATGTGCGTTTGTGTGCCTTGAAAGCTGTGCATTTCTTGTCACACGTCAGGAAAGAAATTTCCAAGTGAAATTCTCTTGCCTTGGCTTTGAATTTTGACTTTGGAAGAGTAGATTAGGTCGGTTTTGGTACCTGCATATCCAAACAATTAGAAAGAAGTTCTCTCAAGACATAAATAGGGAGGAATTTGATACCGATTCCCAATATGGTCGCCAATCTGTTGTGTTGGTTTTGTCACATGGGTGAGAAAAAACACAACAATTACCTTCTTAGTTAAGTCAGCTAAACAAGATAGAGGTTTGTGAGTTGATTAAATAACCAAATACACATGAAGAAAGTAAATAGAAATAAAAACAAAAGGAAATAGATGTTAGAGAAGTTGGAAAGAACTAGAACCATGAAAAACAAAAATACAACCATATAGCTACAAATGGATCAATGTATTGATAGGCTAGCACCATAGAGAAAGGTAGGGACTTATGAATCCCCTCTTCCTCCTTGGGAGGAATCTTGAGTTCTCTAATAGAAATCTCTTCTCTTCATACAATGGAAAGTATCAATGGTGAAGAAATACAATGCCAACCCTCTAAAGAGGTGAGTGGAATGACCCTTGCTATAGTGCTTGAATGATTCAAAGAGAAAAGAGGTTTCTCCAAGAAGAATTCTTGCAGCATAACAATACCTTGAAGTTCTTATTTTTCTATCACACCCATGGCACATATTTATAGTGTCCATTCATGGAAAGATACAACTGGTTCATAGTGTGAACACGGGGCCTTTTAGGGCACTTCCTAGCCCTTGACCAACCTTCAAGCTAGATTTCGCTCAAATCTGAGTGTCAAATCATGTTGGGGGTCAGACTAGAAGTGGTTGAGAGGCCAAAAAGATTCATAAATGCGCCGTTCATGAGAAGTGTGTGAATTTTCTCGTAGACAGTCGTGCATCTTGCACACAATGCACACTTAGGGTTGTGTTAGCCCGCACATTCTATGCACTATGCACGCACTTCCTTTGGTGAATTTGCGCACTTTATTTTTTGAAACAAGTGTATAGTTTTGTGCCTTTTTGATGGATTTTGTTGTTGTAGGTGTACTAATTGCTGCTAGAATTGATGTCTTTATTCAATCATTGTGTGTAATGCCGGGGACGATTTTTCAGTGATAATAAGGACAATGCAAAATTGTAGGGGAGGGGGGAATGTAACATCCCTATTTTAATCCCCAATTTAGTAATGTATAATAGAGATATGATATATGGTCGTGGGTTAAGCACTGCAATATGTGAACTTGTATATCCAAAATTGATAAATAAAAATGTGATGCCAGTTTCATATGGACATGGATAGAGATATGGGGGCTGAGTTACCCACAAGAGAGGAGGGGTCTAAAGGGGTCTTATTCATGGGTTTTAAATCCCAAACCCTTTTCCTGATTTTTTTTTATTGTTTTAAGTGAAATTTTTATTTATTCCCTCGAGTGTAGGAGAGCCCAATCACTGAATACACGTAAGAGGGTGGGTGTGAGAAGTCACATCCCATAGTTATTGGGGGAATGTGGTTGAGTACAAGCATATTAGGGAAGAGTACAAGTCAAGTAAGGAGGAAATTTGTATGGGACAGTAGGGGAGTTTTTATAGACAATTTTCTGCATGGAAATGAAGAGACAACAAATGGAGAGAGCGTTGGAGCTTGGAGGCAACAATGGTGGAATTTTTAGCAACTGTTGAGACTTTTTGAAGGTTGAAGAAGCAAGCTACCATGCTTGTAGAAGAGGAAATTTGTCAGGCTTGTAGAGTGAACTCCCCATGTGAGAGTTTTCACTGGAGCAACAAGCTTTCTGTTGATAATTTTCCTAGTAACTGACATCCCTGGAGTCCCCAATAGAGATATTCCTGGCCAACTCATGCTAGAAACCATGATAAAAGAATGGTACATCCCAAGGGACTACTTGCAGATAATGGGACATATTCCTTGGGCCGGGCAGGTTGAGAGGAAGAGAATTGGAGGAGTTGGGATAACTGTAGGAAGAATTAGCTAGTTGTGGGAATATTGAGCTATGAGTAGACAATGGAGAGACACCCTTTTTTGTGGATTCCTAGCCCCATCTTAGGGGTGACTTGTTGTTGATATTTGGAACAATAAGTCTATATTTGGGTGGAATTTCCATCCTCTACAACTGAATGCACAACTGTTATAAAAATATAAGTGTTTTATCTTGTGTCTGAGTTACATTGATGGTTTAATTTGTTGTGCATTAACTCTGTGTTGGAAATGATTTATATGTTGTTGTATGGGAGTAGATTAGTTGCATACATGTTTTTATTGAAATTGTTGTTAAATGTGTGGATTTTTTTAGCACGATGTGTAGTATTTAAATTAACGATATCAATTTATTTTATGGGTTTAGTAGTGGGTATGCAGAGTTTGTTTGAGATGTTATGCCATAGAAAGTTCTAGCAATGTATCCATTTTCAGGTGCACTTAAGGTGTTAGTTGCAGCCAATAACTTGCCCTCAAGCTTGTTAATGTGGGCATTTACCATGACCCCATGCAAATGTATTTACATTTTATTTTTATTTAGGTGTCAAGTTCTTTTGGCACTAGACACCATGGCGTCCCTTCAACTTGTTTATGCATTCTCTTAATACTCAAGCCATAAGCATTTAATAAACAACCAATAACCCACATATTGTTAATACTTATTTCTATGGCTTGGTTATGCATGAATGGGAAAATTTATAGTTGGTTCTATATGCCATCATAATGAAGTTAGAATGTTGTGTAAAAGCCACAAACATAGCAACTTTGCATGACATTGCCTACAACCATATAGTTGGGCATATTAATGAATGGGTTGGTGGCCTCTTGGAATTGCACATAGAGATTATTGTGGAATAATCATTGTGTAAGTGCTTGTAAATAATAAACATAGAATTCTTTTAGTTTCTATTGTATTTGACAAAGAGTGAAAACATGATAACGAATACCATTTTTGCTTGTTTTTTATGAAGAAAATTGCAATTTTTTTTTTGTATCTTCAACTTCAACCCCTCTAAACTCTTATTTTCTTTGAGAATGTTACTTTGATGTAAGAACATGATTTGTAGAGAATTGTTTTACCTTTGTACTTGTAATTTTTAAAAAACTATGTGAACATATAATGGGATAAATTTGTTGTTTATTAAGCTCGATGGGTTATCTCGAGTGGATGAGTGTTGTGGTCATAATGCAAGAGGTCTCAGGGTCAAGTCTCTGACTAGCTATATTGTTGATATTGTTGGGATTCACTCGATGTCCCCATCGGTTTAGGCCACATAATTAGGGTCGACGGTTTACCCCGTTTACCATCCATGGATCATGGGGAAGTACTCGAAGGATTTTCCTCAAGGGTTTCCTTGGAAATCGTTTATTAACTACATACATTTAAAAATTTTGGGCAAAGAAAATGAGTGACCTACGTGGGAGTCTACTTTTTTTAGAGACAACTATTCATTTTAGGGAAAAAAATATGTACAGTCACAATCTGCATGGATTTCACTAGTGCCCATACTATATTTTGTGTTTTTTTGGATTTAAGCACTATTCTTTATTATTTGTTGAAATAGAGTAAAACAAAAAAATAGTGTCATATTTACACATTTTTGTGGGCACACATTTTCTTTTTGATGTGATTGTTACCAAGAAAACTGAAAATTCCCTTTTGAAGAGGACAATGCAAGAAACTGCACTTTGAATTTTGTTAATTTTTTTTGGTATTGTCATTTTGATGATATTGAATTTTCATTTCAGGTGATTTTGAGAACAAGAGATTTACCAAGTAATATGGTTTAAAACAAAATTATTAATAAATAACAATTCTTAATGAAAATTGAAATTTTTTATATCATTACAAACTAGATACATACATGAATATATTGGTAGAAGGTTTGATAGATTATTTTCTAAATTTGTAGGGGTTTTCCCTTGTTGAAGTTCCAGGTTCTTGAAAACTACATGAATTTTTGTTGTTATGGTTGACTAGAATATCTAGGCCGAGAAAATATTTTAGCCAATATTGTTTCCCAAGTCTTGGTTAAGAGTTGTTCCATAAAAAAAAACCTTGGGTTACAACACACTCTTGGGAGAGAGTTTAAACAAACTATCAAACCTCTCCCATAATATTTTGAGCCGATTGAATCTTGCACATGTGATATTTCAAGTCAACAGAATCTCGAGCCTGTAATATTTCGACCGAAAGTTTATATGTGATTCAAATTACCTTTGGAAAAAAAGAAAAAAAAAAGAAAGAAGAGAAAGGGTTAATTGTTTCTAAAATTTCAGATATGTGATTTTTTCTATCTCTTGTCAATTTTTTTAAGTATATATTTTGGAGTTTTGGCTTTGGGATTTTGGAATTTGCATCATTACATGGAATTTTGATTTTGGAATATTGGAATTTGCTTAGCCACTTGTGGAATTTTGGCTTTGGGATATTGGAAAATTTATCTCATCATTGGTGAAATTTTGGCTTTAAGATATACTAGAATGTTGAAATTACTAAGACATCTGAGAGGAGGGGGGGGGGTGAATGAGTTGTTACTGTGCTTAAACAATTTTAAGTCTATTAAATCATTTTTAATCTTTATCCAAGTGACCATAAATATTATACAACATATGGACAACATAAATAATGAGCATCAGTCACACATAAGATATACATAAAGACAGATTTTCACAAGGAAACCCATAAAGGGAGAAAACCTCTTCTTCTTTGAAATGATAGGTAGTCTTTTAATTTCTGTACATCATCTATAATTGAGCACCAACTCAATGTGAGGCTACTACCTCTGGTTTACAAGCTCCAACTTGTTTGAGAGCACCAACTCTCTAGTTTCTCTAGCACCCACTAGAAGGAAGCACCAACTCCCTGAGTGTTCCAACACCGACTGGGTGGAAGCACCTACTTCCTCTTATACAAACACCGACTTGCATACAGAAAAATCTATGTTTTCCCGAGCACCACCCTGCCACCCTTTTTTCTAGCCACAACTAGATGGAAGATACAACTTCCAATATTCAAGCACAAACTTGAATATCAGAGGACCACCGTCCTCCCTAGCACCACCCTACCTCCCTGATTATAATTAAATGATTGAATAACCAACAATACATATATATCAATTCTTACCACTTCTTCACTGTTCTTCAATTCTTCTCTGCTACACTATTCTTCTGCTATGTTCATACTTGGCTTGACTTGCTGTCTCTTTCTATCTATTCTTTCTCTGTCCTTCTCATGCTCTTTGATATGTGCACATTCTTCTATCTTCACCTATTTTGTTCTATTCAACTTTTGTTCCTCATATTTGAGTTTTCTTCACACTTCACATACTATAATTTTACCTTTCTACAGTTCAACTCATTTTTTAGTCAGAACAACCAACCACACGTAGTTACTACGTGTTTCTTTTATGCACTTCAACCATTTCAGTTACACCTCGAATCCCTAGGACAACCACGCTTTAACAACTGAACCGCCAACCGTCCAAGAACCATGATTCAGTTTTGCTAACCGAATCATAACTGAACAATTAATCGTAAATATCAAAAGTAGCCCGTCGATCAGATTTCCAATTAACAAGCACCGTTGGATTAAATATGCAAGGTCTTGCGTTTATCCCATATGCCCACTGGCTGTGACCACAGGCCAAATCAAAATGCATTTCACATTTCGCATTTTGGCAATCCTGTGTCAAAGGGTCTCGACACTCCAAGTTGTGATCCCCGAAATGGAGCTTAGCTTCATGTTAGCTCCTCCCTCTCATATGAGCATCGACAGTGAGGCATTTCACATTTCGTGAACTTATGAACTTAATCGAGCCTTATCAATGATTGCGATATCCAATGATCTGACGATCCAGATCTCATCACAATCTCACATTTCAGGATTTCTCTCGTGAGTCTCCTTGACTCCTTGACTCATGGTACCCAAAATGGAGCCTAGCTACGCTAGCTACTTCCTCTAGCCTTTGACGATGTGACCTTGTCAATGACCACGGGCTATACCTTATCACGATTTCGCATATCACGAGTTGGAAGGTTAGAGAAATTCCTTCCTTTGACTTTCCAGTCAGCGAAATGTTAATCCCTCACCACATGTCCCTCTTGGATCAATGGTCAAGATCTTATCGCTATTTCACAACTTCACGGGCCTTCATCATGCCTGATCAATGGTCCATGATCTCCCTTTTATCAACAACTCAAATTAAATCACAGTTTCACATTTCGCGATTTCAAAGGATAGAGCACCTCCTTTCTTTGACTTTCCAGTCAGCGAAATTCCAATCACTCTCCATGTGTCCTCTGCATCCAACATTCCACAACGTACCTCAATCCAAAGGTCCAGATCAATCCTCGATCTGATAGCCCAGATCATTTTAGGATTTTGCATATCGCGAGTTCCCACACCATGCTCCGTTGACTCCTCCAATGTGCAAGTCAATGAAATTCTAGTCGCTTTCCACGTGTCCTTCTTGAAGATGGACAATCCTCCTGCTTTCGAGATTTTGTAGGCCCGCTTCATCTTGCACGTAAAGATCGTGCTCCTTCTTATGGATCCAATGACGGTCAGTCTTCAGGCTCAAATCTAATGCCTAAGATATGTTCTCTTCTACTGCGTGCTCCTCCTATCTGAATTTAGATCTGACGGTCATCGAGAAATTTGAATGGGATCCAATGATCACTGTTGCTCTTCATTGTTGAACTTTCCATTGCCATTCCATTATCATTGCATTGTTGATCGTGATCTTTGCCATCAATGACAAACACACATACTCTGCCTCTATCTAAAAACATGCCAACAATCTCCCCCTTTGGCATTGATGGCAACCCCTTGAAGAACATCCAATTATACCACTGTAGCATCCTTGAAATTACCACACTTTCTCACCCTTTGACATCAATGTCAAAGAAGAAACACGCTCCCCCTGAGCTATTGCTGTACATACTCCCCCTGTCAACTATGAGCAACTTAGAAATACAAAAAATATTCAATAAGTACTCCCCCCTGACCAGGTGAATAGATTAGACGAAAGAAGTTATAACCCCCAAATTTTGACGAAGATATCCAAAAGGGGTCACTGCTAACGGTTTAGTAAAGATATCAGCTATCTATTCTGTGGAAGGAATATAATTTAGCTGAAAAACTCTGTTCGTAACTTGTTCTCTGAGAAAATGGTATTTTATTGGGATATGCTTAGTCTTGGAATGAAGAACAGGATTCTTGGAGACACTAATGGCACTAGTGTTATCATAGTGAATTGTAATCGGATCAGTATAATTTACCTTCAAATCTGTAAGAGTTTGAATCATCCATAAAATCTGAGTGCAGCAAGTAGCAACAACAATGTACTCTGCCTCTATAGTTGATAAGGAAATAGATCCCTGCTTCTTACTAATCCATGCTACCAACGAGTCACCCAGGAAGAATGCACCTCCACTGGTGCTCTTTCTCTCATCCACACGATTTTCCCATTCTGCATCTGAATAAGAAGTTAACTGAAAATTCTGATTTTTGGGATACCACAAACCATAAATAATTGTTCCCTTCAAGTATTTGAATATCCTTGTGACAACTACCAAATGACTTTGTTTAGGAGCAGACTGATAACGACCTACCATTCCAACAACTTGCATTATATCAGGACGGGATGCTATGATGTACATAAGACTACCTATCATAGAGAGATATGTCCTTTGATCAACATTAGGTGAAATATCATCTTTACTGAGCTTGCAACCAACCACCATAGGTGTACTAACAAGAGAGGAATCCTCCATCTGAAATTTCTTCAACATCTCTTTCAAATATTTTTCTTGAGAGATAAATATTCCTACAGAACTCTGATTTACTTGTAAACCCAGAGAGTATGAAAATTATTCTATCATGGACATCTCAAACTCTGTTTGCATAGATTTAGCAAACCACTGGACAGAGGATTCATTAGTACAGCCAAAAATAATATCATCTACATAAACCAAAACAACTAGTAAATTATCACCTTCAGACTTAATGTAGATATTGTTGTCAACAATACCTTTCTTGAACCCTTTGTCTTGTAAAAATTTGTCCAGTCTATAATACCAAGCTCATGGTGCTTGTTTCAGTCCATATAAGGCCTTCTTCAGCTTGAAAACATAATCAAGATTATCTGTCAATGAGAATCCTTCAGGTTGCTGCATATATACTTCTTCCTCTAGATCTCCATTAAGAAATGCTGACTTAACATCCATCTGATACACTTTAAAGTTCTTATGGCATGAATATGCAAGAAACATTCTAATGGATTCCAATATTACCACTGGTGCAAAGGTTTCATCAAAATCCTGACCTTCAACTTGTGCATACCCTTTACAGACCAATCTGGCTTTATTTCTAACAACTTGTTCTTTTTCATTCATTTTATTCTTGAATACCCATTTGGAACCTATTACGTTCTTATCTTTAGGTCTAGGGACAAGCTCTCAAGTATTGTTCTTCTCAATCTAGTCAAGCTCTTCATTCATAGCTCTAATCCAATCATCATGCTTGTTGACTTCATCAAAATTTTTAGGTTCAATCATAGATAAAAAGGCAACATGAGATTGTTCTGAGTCTTTAATCAGTTTCCTTCTTATCTGAACTCCTTTATTTACATCTCCAATTATCTGATTTTCAGGATGATTCTTTTTAACAATTATGAGAGGCGATTTTGCTTCTTTCTGCTGATTTGTGTTAGTTGAAGTATTCGTATCTTCATCTGATTCAGATTCTTCTCTTTTTGATCCTTGGACCTGTTCATCTTCATCTTCAACTATATCTTCTGTGCTTGGTTCAACACTGCTTACATTTTGTACTGGAATTTCTTCATCAACTTTTATGTCGATACAATCAACCAATTTATGCAGCCTCTTATTGTAGCATCTGTACCCTTTACTGTTTGTAGCATAACCTAAGAAAATACCATCATCAGCCCTGTCATCATATTTGCCAATATTTTCATCATTATTCTTGATATAACATTTACTCCAAAAGACTTTAAAATGTTTGATTGAAGCAGGTCTTCCAAACCATAGTTCATAAGGAGTCTTGTCACTGTGTGGCTTGAGATGAGCTTTGTTAAGAATGTGATCAACTGTATGGATTGCTTCCACCTAATATGTCTTAGGTATATTCCTTTCATTCATCACTGATCTTTCCATTTGCTGTACTGATCTATTCTGCCTCTCAACAACTCCATTTTGCTGTGGAGTCCTTGGGATTATGTACTCTCTTTTGATCCCATGTTTATCACAGAACTCTTTGAAGTTCCATGAGCTAAAATATCCTCCTCTATCAGACCTTACTACTTTCACCCTTTTTCCTGTTTAATTCTCAGTTAGAGCTTTAAACACTTTGAATTTTTCAAATGCTTTAGATTTTTCTTTCAAAAAGACAACCCATGTTAGTCTAGAATAATCATCAATAATCAACATAAAATAGTTTTCTTTTCCTGTACCTTCTTTCCTTGATGGTCCGCATAAATCCATATGTACTAACTGGAGAGGTTTTTTTGTTGAAGGGAAGTTTTTAGATTGAACTGTGTCTGAGTAAGATTTCCTATCTGACACGGTTTACAAACAGAATCATATGGCTTTGATATCTTTGGAAGATCCTTTACTGCCCCATTGTTTCTAAGTTTGATTATATGATCAAAATTTAGATGTCCAAGTCTCCTATGCCATAGCCAACTTTCATCATACTTGCTTAAGTGGCATTCTTCTTTTTCTTCTTTTAACACATAGACATTGTTTTCTATTCTTATCCCTTTTGCAACCAACTATCCTAAATTCACAGACTTTATTTTACAATCTTTAGAAGTAAAAACCACTTCACATCCTCGGTCACAGACTTGACTGACACTAAGGAGATTATGTTTCAGACCATCTACAAATAACACATCTTGAGCTTTTCTTTTTCCATTACTCAGACTTACCATTCCTTTACATTTTTTTTCCTGGTGCATCATTTCCAAAAGTTACATTTCTTGATTTGTTTTCACTTAGAGTTAGAAACTTACTTTTGTCTCCAATCATATGTTTGGAACATCCATTGTCAATATACCAGGGATTCTTTTGTCTTTGGGCTGATAACACTAGTCCACACTTGTCATCTTCTTTCTTCTTCCAAACCTTGAAATTTTCAGCAGTAGGATTCAGATATGGCTTATAGTTCCTTAAGCGACAACCTGTAGCTTTATGTCCATAATTATGGAAGTTGTAACATTCTGGTTCATTGAATAACATATCATAATGATTGTTATTCTCATAACTGTTGTTATGTTTCACCTGTGTCCTTCTCCTAGTCATCACATGACTTATAATCTATGATTGTTTGTTGCTTGGCTGTTTCAATCTTTGTGGTGGCAGATAATTATTCTTTGAAAAACTTGATTGCTCATATCTAAATCTTAAAGCACAATTTATAGCTTTGTGACCAAAGTTAGAGCAGAAAAAACAGTATCCATAGAAAGATCCTTTGTACCTGGTAAAAGAATGTCCTCTTTGAGTGGGTCGATTTATTTCATGCTGATAGTTTCTCTGATCTACAGATTCGGTTCTAGTACCTTTTCTTTCATTCCTTCTTGGTGGCTGATTTTCTTTCTTTGTTTTTGCAGAGTGGTTGTTGTCAATGATTGTAGATTTGACAAACTTGATGGGTTCTGTATTACTTGGATGATCACTACTTGATCCTTCTTCATAGCCCAAGCCAACTTTCAACTTTGGATTCCTTTACTGATTTAGAATGGAAGTTAATTCTTCTAAGGCTTTAATACTTGACATATTTTGATGATACAATGCCTTAAACTTCTCCATTTCTTTTCTGTTTTTTACTATCTCTTCTTCTAAGGCTTTACAACTTGCTTTCTTCTCTGATACTTGTTGTTTCAGAATGTCTTCTATTTTCTTTTCCTCTTCTAACTCCACTTTTAGTAGAGCAAAGTCTTCATCATGTTTTTTATCATTTATTTTAAACTGCATCAACAACCGTTTTTGTTTTCTCTTCTTACATCTGAGTCTGTCAATTTATTCCAAAGCACTGATTAATTCACCTTCCATATCCACCACAGCTTCTTCATCATCCATTTCACCTCCTGAATGTTCATCACCAAGATCTCTCATAGCCATAAGCATAAAATCATTCACTTTGTCTTCACAGGATGCATCACTATCTATGTCTTCTGAGGAGTTGTCATTGTTTGCACACAAACTTTTCTTTTTACTATATTTCTTAAATTTGTATTTCTTTTCATCATTAGATTTCTGATCCTTTTTTTGGTGAGGACACTTAGATGCAAAATGACCTATCTTACCACAGTTAAAACATTTGAAGGGGATCTTGCCTTCATATTTTCCTGATCCTTTCTTTAACCTTCTCACAAATTTTGCCTCAATATCATCTAATTCTGAATCGGTATTCTTGTCTGCTTTAAAAGATGCTTCTCTAGTAATGGATTTATCTTTGATAATTCTCATTTCACATGCAGTTAGAATTCCTAGGAGTTGATCAATGGTCAAAGTTTTAAGATCATTTAGTTCTTCTATTGCGGAGACTTTTGGATTAAATTTATCAAGCAAAGATCTTAAAATCTTCTGAACTAAAAATGATTCTTCAATTTTCTCACCAAGACCCTTCATGGCATTCACAAGCTCTTGAACTCTTAAAGAATACTTGCTGATTGTTTCATCTTCATTCATCTTTAGTTGTTCAAACTTCAACCTATATGTTTGAAGTTTGGCATCTTTTAATTTCTCATTTCCTTCATAACCGTTAATAAGTTTATCCCACATTTCTTTGGCAGTTTGAAGATGCATCACCTTTACAAACTCAACTTCTGCAAGTCCATTCAAGATAGCATTCATTCCCTTAGCATTAAATATAAATTCTAAGTTATCATCCTTGGAAGCTAGCACAACATGCTTTATGTATCCGATCTCTACTACATCCCAAACATCAACACCTAAAGCCATTAGGTATGTTCTCATTCTAACCTTCCAAAAGAAAAAAATTGTTCCATCAAACAGAGGAGGCTTACTGGCTGAAGTCCCTTCATGAATTGTCATATTTAAGCTTACATATCTACCTTTAAATAAAAGGAACCCGCTCTGATACCAATTGTTGAAATTACTAAGACAACTAAGAGGGGGGGGGTGAATCAGTTGTTATTGTGCTTAAACAATTTTAAGTCTATTAAATCATTTTAAATCTTTCTCCAAGTGACCATCAATATTATACAACATATGGACAACATAAATAATGAACATAAGTCACACATAAGATATACATAGAGACAAATTTTCACGATGAAACCCATAAAGGGAGAAAACCTCTTCTTCTTCGAAATGATAGGCAATCTTTTAAGTTTTGTACATCATATATAATTGAGCACCAACTCAATGTGAGGCTACTACCTCTGTTTTACAAGCTCCAAATTGTTTGAGAGAACCAACTCTCTGGTTTCTCTAGCACCCACTAGAAGGAAGCACCAACTCCCTGAGTGTTCCAAGACCGATTGGATGGAAGCACCTACTTCTTCTTATACAAGCACCAACTTGCCTACATAAAACTCTGTGTTTTCCTGAGCACCACCCTGCCACCCTGTTTTTCTAGCCACAACTAGATGGAAGATACAACTTCCAATATTCAAGCACCAACTTGAATATCAGAGGACCACATTTCTCCCTAGCACCACCCTACCTCCCTGATTATAATTAAATGACTGAATAACCAACAATACAAATATATCAATTCTTACCACTTCTTCACTGTTCTGCAATTCTTCTCTGCTACACTATTCTTCTGCTCTGTTCATACTTGGTTTGACTTGCTGTATCTTTCTATCTATTCTTTCTCTATCCTTCTCATGCTCTTTGATATGTGCACATTATGCTCTCTTCACCTATTTTGTTCTATTCAACTTCTGTTCCTCATCTCTGATTTCTCTTCACACTGCGCATACTGTAATTTTACCTTTCTACAGTTCAACTCATTTTTCAATCAGAACAACCAACCACAAACAGTCACTACGTGTTTCTTTTATGCACTTCAACCACTTCAGTTACAACTCGAATCCCTAGGACAACCACGCTTTAGCAACTGAATCGCCAACCATCTAAGAACCATGATTCAGTTCTACTAACTGAATCATAATTGAACAGTTAATTGTAAAGATCAATAGTAGCCCTTCGATCAGATTTCCAATTAACAAGCACCGTTGGATTAAATCCGCATGGTATTGCGTTTATCCCATATGCCCACTAGCTGTGACCATGGGCCTAATCAAAATGCGTTTCGCATTTCACATTTTGGCAATCCTGTGTCGAAGGGTCTCGACACTCCAAGTTGCGATCCCCGAAATGGAGCTTATTTTTGTGCTAGCTCCTCCCTCTCATATGAGCATCGACGGTCACCACAACCTACACCAAAAGGCGTTTAGCATTTCATGAACTTATGAACTTCATCGAGCCTTATCAACGGTTGAGATCTCCAATGATCCGACGGTCCAGATCTCATCGTGATCTCGCATTTCAGGATTTCTCTCGCGAGTCTCCTTGACTCCTTGACTCCCGATACCCGAAATGGAGCCTAGCTACGATAGCTCCTTCCTCTAGCCTTTGAGGATGTGACCTTGTCTATGACCATGGGCTACACCTTATCACGAATTCGCATATCGTGAGTTGGAAGGTTAGAGCAATTCCTTCCTTTGAATTTTCAGTCAGTGAAATGTTAATCCTTCGCCACATGTCCCTCTTGGATCAACGGTCAAGATATTATCACGATTTCACAATTTCACGGGCCTTCGTCATGCTTGATCAATGGTCCATGATCTCCCTTTGATCAACGACTCAGATTAAATCGCGGTTTCGCATTTCACAATTTCAAAGGATAGAGCACCTCCTTTCTTTGACTTTCCAGTCAGCGAAATGCCAATCACTCGCCATGTGTCCTCTGCATCCAATGTTCCACAACATACCTCGATCCAAAGGTATAAATCAATCCTCGATCTGATGGCCCAGATCATTTCGGGAATTCGCATATCACGAGTTCCCACACCATGCTCCGTTGACTCCTCCAATGTGCAAGTCATCGAAATTCTAGTTGCTTGCCACATGTCCTTCTTGAAGATGGATGGTCCTCCTGCTTTCAGGATTTTGTAGGCCCGCTTCATATTGCACGCAAAGATCATGCTCCTTCTTATGGATCCAACAACGGTCAGTCTTTGGGCTCAGATCTGACGCCTGAGATATGTTCTCTTCTACTGCGCACTCTTCCTATCTGAATTCAGATCTGACGGTCATCGATAAATTTGAATGGTATCCAATGATCACTGTTGCTTTTCACTGTTGAACTTGCCATTTCCATTCCATTATCGTTGCGCTGTTGATTGTGATCTTTGCCATCAATGACAAACACACATACTTTGCCTCTGTCTGAAAACATGCCAACATAGAATGTGTTTTATCACTTGTGGAATTTTAGGCTTTTCACTCAAGTATAATTTTGACATTGGATAAATCGAGTTTCTAGTTCCATAAACATGGGATGCCAAAGGAATTGCAAACAAAAGATGATTGCAAGAGAGATGATTTAGAAGAAAGGAATGAAAAAAATTGCGAATACATGGAAAAACGAAGATTTAAGAAAGTCGATGAAAGCGATGTGGTGTCACAAATAAATAAAAAGGAAATAAGGTTGATAGTGGTTGAAGAAATCATCTACAACATGACTGAAAATGACAAAGTTGACATTGATAACATTGGTGAGTGAAGAATTTATTAAATTTTGAATTATTTAGTTCTTGGATTTGATTTTTTCATGTTTTAAAAAGTGTTTTGAAATCTATATCTATATCTATATCTATATCTATATATTGAAGCAAGGACAAGATCTAACCAAGAGATCAAGATCCTACAACATCGAGTGATTTATAGAAATTAATGAGAAGTTACAACAATACTCACTTTGATAACAATTTTTTGGAGAACAACACAATTATCAATTTGATGAGAACTCTTTAGAGTTATTGTTTTTTAGAGGTTTTGTTTGATGATTGTTTTTACCGTCATTTCAAAAAGTGGTGCTACCAGTAGAACCCATTTTTTAGAGGTTAAAATTACAAAATTTTGTGACTATGATGTGTAATGTTGCAAACAAAACCCTTAAAATTGACTCCTAAAACAAAAATGGGCACTATTGGTAACACCTCTTTCTTTTCGGGGTTAAAATTACAACTCATTTGAAATAGTGACCTTGACAATTGATACCATTACAAACAAAAACTTTAAAATTGGTCCCCTAATCAAGAAGTGGTGTTGCAAGTAACACCCATTTTTTTTTTTATTTTGAAATTAAAATTACAACTTGTTTGATAGAGTGGCCTTGACAACCAATGCCAATGCAATCCAAAACCTCAAAATTAACATTCAAATTAAAATGTGGTGCTACTCGCAACACCATTTTTTTCTTTTGATCTTAAAATTCCAAAACTAAGAAAAAAATATTTAAAACAAGAAAATTAAAAAAGAAAAAGAAAATGAACACATACATATGGAGATTTTTTTTTTTTTTTGAAAATATCCAATATAAAAAAAAGAAGGAAAATTACAAAATTTATTTAAAAATAATCACTTATTTAAAAAAAAATACTCGTCTTTGAATTTTTTTAATATAAAAAAAACTTGTTTTAAAACAAATAAAATAAATATTAATTAAAAGAAAATATAAAAAATAAATTATTGAAAAAAAACTTCAAGTGTGTAGGTTTTCACAATTAGTCATACTCATAATGCATGAATCTTTTGGATATATATTTTGTAGTAAATTTTGAAATGTCCAATGTTTTGAGTGGACACTTCACCCATCATCTTAAGCTTTATTTGTCCTGGATGATGGGTGGAGTGTTCACTTGGAACATTGGGCATTTCAAAACTTCCTACACAGTATATATCCATAAAGTTTATGCATTATGAAAAAAACTCATTTTTAATAATAAAAAAATAAATATTAAAAAAATAACAATTATTAAAAAACATTGTTAATTTTTTATTTTTTAATTTTTTTTTGGGCAGGGGGATGACATCCCCCCATCTTTTTTCCACACACACACACACACACACATGTAATTGTCATTAAAAAAAAAACTTATTTGACATTTTTAAGTGTTTTATTTATTTATTTAAATTTTTAATATATATACTTTGGAATAGAGTCCGGGGAAACCCACTGGGAACTTCCCCTCATTTCAAGGATGGTACCTGGGGTAAACCATATTTTGTACAAAGCCAAGGTTTTTTTCGATAACTTGCTCATTTAAGAGCTTAACATGTCACTTGCGGGAATTGAACCTGGGTAGGGGGGAAAACACCCCTCAACACAAATCACTCGGGCTAAACCCAATTGACACACATGTAATTGTCATTAAAAAAAACTATTTGACATTTTTAAGTGTTTTATTTATTTATTTAAATTTTCTTTAATATATATATTTTGAATAGAGTCCGGGAAACCCATGAACTTCCCCTCATTTCAAGGATGGTACCCGGGTAAACCATATTTTGTAACAAAGCCAAGGTTTTTTTCGATAACTCATTTAAGAGCTTAACATGTCACTTTATGGAATATAACCCGGTGAGGGGAAACACCCCTCAACACAAATCACTCTGGCTAAACCCAATTGACATAAGTATATAATTGTTTTTAATATATATATATATATATATATATATATATATATATATATATATATATATATATATATATATATATATATATATATATATATATATATATATATAGTGTTTTTAAATACATTTTTAAACTCAGGTGTGGGAGAGACATTTTTAGATTTTTCTAAAAAGAGGCCAAGTGATGTTTTTAAAAATTAAGTTTTTATTTTTATTTCATTTAAATAATTATTTAAAATTTCAAATATATTTTAAGAATGGTTAATTTTCATATTTCAAAAGAACACAATTTTCTTTTTTGTTTTACGATTTTGTTTGCAATAGTGTAGAGCTTCTATGTTACGGTTTAAAAAATGTTGCAATTTTACACTCGAAAAAAGAGGGGTGGGGGGGAGGGTGCTACTGGTAGCTTCTCTTTCTGATTCGAGGGTTGATTTTAAGATTTTGGTTGTAAGGGTATCAACTATCAAGGCCATGGGTCTCAAGGAAGTTGTAGTTTTAGCCTCGAAAAAAAAGCGAGATGCCATTGGATTGATTTAAAGATTTTTGTTGCAATGATACATGTTGTTAAGGCCATCATTTCAAAGAAGTTTTAATTTTGACCCCCAAAAAAAAAAAAAAAAGGGTGCTGTTGTTGGTGCCACTTTTTGATTTAGGGGTTGATTTTAAGGTTTTTGCTGGAAACAGTACAAGGTTGTCAAGGCCATGGTTGCAAAAGGTGCTAATTTTGACCTTGAAAAAAAATGGTGTTATCAGTAGCACCACTTTTCAATTCAGAGGTTGAATTTTATGTTTTTGACAAAAAAATATGGGATTTTAGAGCTAGAGTTCCTGTTTTGAGGTCAAAGTTATCATCAAGTTAGTAATTGCGTTGAACATGGATGCTTCCAAAATTGAAGAAATGGAACTGATGATGCACACTTGCACAATTCGAGATAAAATAAATGTGATGGTCAAAACTCGTTTTAAAGGTAAATTTGCCATAGCACAATCTGAAATGTTACATAGATTCTTAAAGCACAAAACTCTAAGAGATGGAATTTGAATATTGGGCATTAAAAGTGGCAAAGAGGCTAAGGTCAATGAGGCTTTATCAAGAAATGTGACCTTGGCCCTTTCCTCACTTGGAGAAAGCAATCCAGAGATGCCAAGGATACTCATAGAGCATTAATAGTATGTGCCATTGCAAAGAAAACCACATGAAGTTGTTTGATGTCAATGACTACAAAATTGTTAAAAACCTCGAGAAAAACATTTTGGAAACAAAAAAAAAATTCGAGTTCGATTAGTTGAGGATGATGAACTTGCATGTTGGGTTATTATTTGCAGGAAACCCTACCAAGATCGACTTCCAAATAATGTGAGGGATAGGGTGCAAGAGTTTTGGCATTCAAATTCTCATGTTTCACCAAATGAAAAGGACGTTCTGTGACATCATATATTAAGAGAGGTGTATGAAACTCATGGCAAGCATATGACATAGGTTTCTCAAGTCAAGTTGTTCCACAATTTTAAGGAGAATAATATTGATGTGAGCATAGCCCTTAACACATTTTCATTTGTAAAGCTTAAACCATGGCATGTCAAACCCATCGTTATTCAGGAAACATGTTGTTGTTGGTACCATGTAAAATTTTAGTTGCATTTTGTGACATTTCTAAAATGTGTTGCGTTAATCTTGACTCGATCATAGAGTAGTTAGAATAACCTTGATACGAGTAATGATATGTTTACTATGCATGGTATTGGGTAACCCATGGTATTTTCCCATGGTATTACATATGACGAAGCCTATTCAATAGCTTGGGATGCTCCATTGTAAGATGCCTCATGTTAGCTCGCAGAGGCCTGGGTGGCTTGTGTAGTCTTGAGTGCATGATGTAGGCCAAGAAAGAATGAGATTCTTGCTCATTACTCTTGTTAAAAGCATAGCCTAAAAGTGTATTGTAACCATTCATTGAGGAATACATTGAGTTTTCTTTGGAGTGTGGGGTGTTTTTTTTCTCTCGAAAGGGTTTTCCCCATGAAATCTTGTTGTTTAATGGTTTTTGGTTTATTCATTTGTTTGCAACTAGTCTGTTTTAAGTTTCTAAAAATTCTTCTATCATGGATTAGTGTAGGAAGCATATTCCACACCTCTACTTCTTCCATTTGGTATCATAGCTTGGAAATCCTAAATTCTCTCACCAAGACTAGATCGAGTGTTGTGTGTTGAGATTTGAGCAAACATAGAGTTATATAGAATAAACAAGAGGAGGGATTCTCATTACCAATGGGAATGCATTTGTTGGAGAAGTTGTCTTCATAGTGGGATGAAATCTTGGTGTGTGAAATAAAAATTTGGTCAATTTCAATGGTGTTGTGAAATCACTATATAAAGAGAGAAGGATTACTAGTGCATGTGTGTGCAAATTGAGCTCACAATTTGTCCACGAAAGATATGAAAAGGGGAAAATGTATCTGTGTTCAAATTTGTTGATGTTAAAGATTGGGTGAATACCTATGCATCTAATCTATATACATCACATACGGATTTACCGTATGATAGTTTTCCCTAGAACAATTAATATCAGAGAGGAAGGCATGTACAATTAGACTCATGTTTACACAAATTACGGTTGGTACTATCAAAGTGGGGTCCTCCAAATGGCATGGAAAAATATAAGAAGAAGTTGATTTGCTTGTGCTTGGGAGTGGACTTGCAAGTAGAAAAATTAGATGTGTATTTATATTCTCGGAGCATGGAATGATTGAAGGCTCATGGATTTATCAAGTGAAACCAAAATGAGCTTGTGTTTGATAAGTTTGATGATGGAGTAGAGAATCATAGCTATCTTGTAGCTTTATTTTGTGGTGTTGGAGAGGTTGATTCGATTTGGTATGGATGACCTTATGGATTTGAGATATTGGTGGTGTCTTATAGTTGCAAAAGAGTTGACGAGAGATATGCACACCAATGGTAGACATGGATCAATCTACTAGGTGTTCTAGTAATTAATGTTGAGGTTGCAACTATGTAACAAACGCCACATTTGTAGTGGGTCTACAATTTTTAAGGGAAGCAGTAGTTGCAAAAATTTTTTCGCTCATAAAGGTCGAAACCACATGTTAAGATGAAGAGAGTCGAGAAAATTTCTTAGTGGGGCCATGGAAGACTAATCCATGGGATATCTACATCAATTAGGTTCAGGAGAGGCTACATTGCATTGTATGAGGTAAAACACTAGCCATGAGTAGAATGAAAGAGACCTTTGATTCCATTTATTTAATGTACTGGGTAATAGGAGAAGGTCAAATTTCATGTTCATAATTGTGGTAAAGGCCAAGTCTTGTCACATGGAAGAGCATAGTGCTAGGTTTCACAATGACAATTTGGAGAGGCACTATTGAAAATGCATATGCAATTGAAATATATCATGCAACAATGAGAGAAATGTTTTATCTTGGCTAGAAATGCATCACAAGGATTGACATGGAGTATAAGTGGAAGCATATGGACATAAAGTAGAAGAATAAGTACTCGAGTAAGGAGTTCTTGATTTTGTTCATTTATAAGGAGCAGAGAGGGATGCGAGTAAATAAATAGGTGTTATAGCAAGATTTGCCTCACCCTATGCAATCTTTCCCAGAAGGCCTTTTTCCATTTCTCTATGCATACTTATCATCCCTGTTTGTAAAATACAGAGCTAAAAATACATATTTTCCACATGTACGCATATTTCCTACTATACAACATGCGTATACGCAGGCTGCTCCACTACAACCTGCGTACATCGGGATTTGTGCCAGAAAATGAAAATTAATGTCAGGTTTCCATGTCACGACAGGAGATCTATGATCCTTGGCCTTCCATATATTGGAAACATTTCGACTTGGCCCTTCAGTTCCATTTTGAAGGCTATAAATGGGACAATTCTGAGCTATGGAAAGAGGAGAAAGAATTCAAATTTGAGAGCAAAGTTAATCTGGAGAAATTATTTACTTCATATTGAGTCTGCATCCCTTTATCCTTTAAGTCTGAACACAGTGTTCAACCCCCAAGCTCTTCCGTTATTGATTGAGAACCTCATTGTTTCTCTTTTATGAGCTTTCCTTTGGTGGAGGCCCAGCTGGAAGGAACTTAGTTTCTTGGTTCTGAACCGTGCGAAGACGGAAGTCTATAACATTTTCACTTCTGCTGATCATATATTAATAGAAATACGCTTTTCCCAACCAATTGATATCTTGCAAATATTTGAATGATTATTCCATGGGCGTATTTGTCATGTTTATTAATGGATTATGCTATTGAATGTGCTAACATCATTTATTATCACCATATGCTTACTTTGCTTGGTTGTTGAGGACTAGTTACAGGTATATTGCTTTGGGTTAAGTGCTCAACGGTGGACTTCATCGAACGTCTCGATGATGTAGGCCTTTTATCTTGTCTTTCTAGCATATTTGTTTTCATAGCATACTTGAGAAGAGAGTGGGTTTTTGTAGTCATTTTCATTTGTTGTGGTTTACCCTAGCCATAGAGAGATTTTCCTCCTAACAGAATTGACGACCATACTAGGGATTAAATCTTCTTTCTTAGGGTTTGGAGTACTTTTCTCCTTAGATTGCTCTCATTTCTATTGCGTTTCTTTTTGTATCATTGCTTGACAGCCTCTGTTCACTCTAGGTCTGAGATTTCAGCTTTCTCCCTTGCTTGACCTTGTTTTCTGAAACATATACACGTTTTTTGCCTTGATAGTCATGTACATATGCAGGTTGTCCCTCTACAAGCTGCGTATATACGCTCTGTTTGCCTAAACAATCATGTACATCATCTTTCATTTCTTGTTTGCTGGGTCTGGTGGTTGCTGGGTGGGATTCGATGTTTGCTGAGCCTTCTTAGGTCTTTGTAGTGTCTATTAAGTGTTTGTGGGATGACAAGAAACCTATCTTTGGTTGAATTTCTGGGTGAAGTCTTTCTCATCATCTTTTCATTTTGATTGTCCTTGTACATTGGGCTGGGTGTTTTGCTGCTTGGTATCCTGCTTGAGTTATCTCTTTCTATACACAGTAGAGTTTATATATCAAGTTGCTTTTCGGTCCATGCATTTTCATATTGAAAATACAAAAAATTATGCATTTTTCATTGCTTGGAATTTTGGTATTTTTGAGTCATTGTCATTAGCTCAACGCATGTAATGAAAGATTTGCATTTTTTACTTCAGAATTGTAGAGTTGAAATTAAAAATTGCATTGGTTTATAGAAGCATATCATTCATTGGAAGTTAAAGTTAGGACTTTGCATTATTTTCATATTTACTTTTCTTGCAGAGTCATAACATCATGAGGTTCACTACCATACCTTTTTGAATAATCACGGACACTAAAATTAACGCTATAATTTAAAATTGATTAATCATGATTTTATTTTCTAGGGTGCACAAACTAGCTTAGGATTTAGTGCCTTGGAATAGGATTTTATGAGTAAACTTCTCCAAGGAAATTAAATCAACATATGTGTCTGAGAAAGGGAGTGGATAAATCCATTGTATAATTGGTAATATTAGGAGCCTCCGCTCACACCGAAGTTAATCACGAGGTCGCGCGAAGTTGGTTGAAGGGATATCCCCCTGATACCTTCTTAGCGTCAGATATATTTATGGGGATCTATTCATATCTGGGGATCTTGTTAGTGCCCTTACCTCCGTGAGAGGCGGTGCTTTCAAGGTTTCAGGCTTTGCTACCCTGCCCATATGGTGGACCTGACTTATGACTTCTCGCTTGTGCATCGGTTATACAATGATTTATTATTTTCTTGACTTAGGTGCCACATAGGTTACTTGGAGGGGTTATTCTACAGGTACCCCGGGTCAGATAAGGGTCAGACAACACACAAACTTTATGGAGGATTACCTCTCCAGGGGGATTTGACCCACTGGTTGTTAAGCCCACAAGGGCCCTTATAACTGATTCTGTTACCTCCGATATTTAGCAGGGAGTCTCAGGCCCCTCTTGGGTGAGACATACCTTTTTTAGGGAGGGAGGCCACCTTCAACCACTTTACCCCATTTGTGTGCATATTGTCCATTTGAATTTTGCTGTGCTCTTTGATTACTAGTTGGCCTTAGGAGTCTATACTAAGTTTTCATTATCATGGATAGTGGAGTTCCTCTAGCTCTCTCGTTTACCGCTACCCACCCCATGATGCCTACTCATTTCATGGGGATGAATCCTTCCGCTTTTCATAATGGTATGCATAACTATGACACTCAGTCCATGCCTTGGGTCCCTAATCATTTTCTTGTTGATATGTCTTCACCCTTGCAATCCTCTCCCTAGTCCACTTATATGAATCCTAGCATTGGATCTGGGGGCACCATGGCCATGATGCCTATGTCTTTGTTTGATATGAGTCATGTCCCTCAACCAACTTTCACGATGGGAGGTTGGAATCTCCCCTTTTACGGATCCAGTCCTAGCTATGCTCTTTCAGGAGTCAATACTCAAATGGGTGCTTATTCTACTTACTACACCCCATCTTTGTATCCTTCATCCGCCATGTCATTTCCTTCGAACACTTTTCCCATGACGGGTCCTCATGTATCCCCAGGTGTTTCATATGGGGAGAATCAGTTTTACGGTTCGATCTACCCTCTTTATGGAACCCCTTCACAAGGGGGAAACATATATCCTCCCTCAAATAGTCCTTATCATACTTCTGTCTTTTTTCAAACTTTAGTGATGATGCCTGTACACACCTCTTCGAGTTAGTTAGGCAGAGGATACTACCTTTTCGGAAAAGGACAGGGGGTAAACCAGGATCCTTCCTGGCATGCAATGCTTCAAAGCCAATATTTCCCTAGACCTTGGTATCAAATGCCACAACTCACCGCTAGTCCAGTCACTGCCAGTCATACTAGAACCCCATTACTAACCTCTGCCAGTCATGTTGGAGATGGGTCAACAACCTCTGCGAGTCATGTTGAAAACCCACACCCAACTGCTACTAGCCATGCTAGGGGCACCACTCTAGTCACCACAAGTCATATCAATGTCACATCTCCAACCTTTGTACATCATGTAGGAGATGACTCTCTTGCCTTTGCCAGTCACGTTGAGAGCATGTTGCCAGCTGTTGTGAATGATGTTGGGGGCATTGAGAATCCTAGACGCCTCATACGTAAGCCTAAATTCCTTTGCAGGACTTGTGAAGGAGATAAACTTACTCATTTGTGTCCAACTACTGCTGAGATACCAGAAGCATGGGGCTCACCTAAGGGCCCTTCGTATTTTGAGGCATCTGTGGTTTCCCTGCACTGTATTTATCCTTTGATTGGCATGACACTCATGTCATTGCAATCCTCTCCATGCCATACCCCCATTGTCGAGGGTGATTTTTCCTCTATCCCTATTATCGTGCATCCTTTTCAATCTAGAATTGAAGAAGTGGTCATACCAGTACAGTCTCTGGTCAAACCTACTCCCCTTGTGGAGGGTGATGCATCCTTCAACCATGTCGTCAGCATTCGTGATCCTGCACCTTTTGAATGAGATAGATTTTTTCTCTCCCCAAGTACTCTCCCTCCAGGTCCCAAGGAAGTTCCCTTTGATTGGGATGGCCTTGTGGGGTATCCAATGCCCCCACCTATGTATTTTCCAACAAGAGACATTATCCGATATATCACGGAGACAATATCCTCTGCTATTTATTTGTCCTCCTTGACTTGGAGAGATTTGGGTTTTCCCAAGATTATGTTGGCTATTCGTAAGATGTTGACATTCCACAGAAGTCCGACATGGGAGCCTTGGCCTCCCCCATGACTTTTGGCCTAGAAGCTCCCAAACGAGTCCGAGTTTATAAGCTCTTTTCCAACTTGCTCAAAAAGTGAAAATATTTCGAAGTGATTTGTCCCTTTCACACCCGTTAAGTTGGACTTGAAAGGTCATGAGTCTTAGTTAAGCTCTTTTCTGACTCGTTTTCAAAAAGTGAAAAGATTGCCGAGTGAACTTGTCTCTTTCACACTCGTAAATTGGATTTGAAAGGACGTCTATTTGGCACAAGTTTATCCGTTTTTCATACCAAGTAGACTAAATGAAATAAAAAAGGACTTTTTTGGTGTTAAGTTGTGACTGCATCTCATGCCCTTGCTTGCAGTATTGAGCCTATAGCCGGTTCTCACTTTGTGTTATAAACCGTTTGCCTCAACAGTTTTTGCATCCTCAACCAAGCAGAGCCTTATTTATATCCCTCACAATTTGACACCCTATACCAGGGAGGGAACATTCCCCTGAGTGTCCATCTCCCGCATGCATCTCCTTGGATTAAGAATAGGTATGTTCCACTACTGGAACTAGTTTTTATTACTTGCGACAATCGTTTCCTCCTCTGTATCATAACATTCATTTGTCTATGAAAAAACAAAAAAAAAGACAGGCAGGAAGGGAGTATTATCTTTTATTGGCAACAGTCGTGTCACATTTGAACATAGCACAAAGTTATTGAGTTCATTTGTCATCATAATTTTGGGATTAGCATGGCCTTAGGAAGCTGAGCTCATTACAGAGTCTTCTCTATCGATTGGTTACTCTTCGAGTCCCTATAGAGAGTTTCATTAATGCCTCCTGCATCTTGTGGCTTCATCATTGGGTCTATGCTGCCGGAGTCTTCCATATGTCTCATGCTCTTGTTCAGAGGAATTCTATCAACCTGTGTTGGCCACTTCTCAGAACTCTTGACTTTGCTGTAGAAATTTCAATACAAATTAAGTATTTCCTGTGATTCTCCTGATCTAACAATTATACGGCAATGTTAAATACAGAATCGCTTCTACTATTATTCTTACGGAAAAAAAATTAAACCATGACCACAAATTGAAATATCAATAACACATAACACATAAGTTTTTCCGAGAAAGTGTAAAGCTAAAAACCCCACTATGATATATTATGTATATCATGAATCATGAAACAATCTCATACAAAACTCTAATCCAAGAGCTCTCAGTACAATACAATCGTCTCACACTGTCATACACAAATCAACAAATACATGTGCCAAT
>SNQJ01S0000152.1:474759-487702 GCA_010110895.2 Picea sitchensis
CAACTGAATGCTTCCCTTACAAGATGAACAAAGCAGAAATGAAATGGATGGTGAGAGAACTCTGTACTGCACAGCTGATGAACTGGTGATCCAAGACTGGGCTTAGAAACATCTGAGCAGCGTAACTCTACTATGAATTCCCTACTGAAACAATGAGCCTTCACTGCTTTTTATAGCCATTTCCAGGCGGTCACGTAACTAGTTCCCGGTGTAGACACAGGCTAGCTTAGGGTTTGCTTAAGCCATAAATTCGCCGTTTCTGCAGGACCGACCCTGATCTGGATGTCAAATCATCTCGGGCGAAGGTCTTTTGGCGGTCGGGAAGCCGACTTAAGCATTTAATGTGCCGTATTAGCAGATGCGCGGCTTTTCATGTGGACAGTCGCGCATCGTGCGCTTAAAGCGCGCACAACACGTTCTTATCCCGCGCATACGCGCGCACCTTATGATGTGAAGTGTCTTTCAATTTTTGTATAGTATTTGACCCTTCTGGAATGCTGTGACTAGTGCCATGAATGACTTCATTGCTGTTTTGATGATGTAGAATTCTTGTCGTTATGTGCAGATGATGTGGAGTTCTTGTCACCATGTGCAGACGAAATTTCAGTGCTAACAGGTGGTATAAAATGAAAATACTGTTATGATTTGGCACTATTTAGTAGTACTGAGTATCCTATTGATTTAAGTAATGATCCTTGATTTTCAAATACCACTTTGAAGTGGAAAATAAATGAATATGTTAAGCACACTCTTATCATAGATTCAACTACAACATAACGAAAGCTTGATTTACTTGAAGATGATATTCTAGTGGAATATTTCATGAAGAAGTTCAAGGAACACACACACACAGACACATCAATCACTTTCATACAATGTAGTTGTAACATACCTAGATCCCACACAGAGTCCCGTTCTACTAAATCAACTACATATCGATTCAAATGCGGAAAATGTGTGTAGCATGACATACATGTTCATGCTATTATCATTAATGATTAAACTCATGCATGAATACAATTAAACATGTACAACAAAAATTAAAGACACAGAGCAGTATTACATCACATAAAACACAAATTCAAATGCAACAAAATTTAAACTCAACTTTTAACGGTAAATACGATAATGATCAAAGAACTTATCTTTTAAAAATGCTTTACACAATTGAATGTAGACGATGGATGTTCCAACCAACTGTAGGATCTATTGCACCACTTCTGTATGCAACAATCCATCCCCAAGCCGAGGTTATGTGTTGGAAATATTGTTGTCATTGATGTCAAAGACCGGGGGTGGACTAAAAGATTTCCGAGATAAATGTTGCAAGATGGATATTTTTGGAAATGTTGTTTTTATATTTTTGATGCTTAGTTTGGATACCCCATCTTTCAATGCCTTTTTAAAATGAATATCTAGCTCAAATGAGAGCATGAGATATATGGTTGAAAACTTTATTCCAAGACCTTCCCAATGATATATGGCACTCCCTCTAACTCCATAGGAATGAGGAGATATGGAAGATTCTATTAAGTCATCCCAACCAAAAAGTACAGGTCTGTCCAACCAGTTTTACAGGTCATCCTAGCCATTTTTACAAGTCATCCCCATAAGTTAATGAATAAACACTATAAATACATGATATACGTGTTCATTTCAAGAGTATCCAATCAACAAGAGAAAGTACAAGTGCATAGAAGAGATATGAGGTGTGCAAGAGGAGTTTGGGAGTATTCTTGGGGTCTAAAGGTACACAAGAGGAGTTCTCTTGGAGTTTAAATGAGGGTATACTATGAAGGAATAAGGTCTATGATGTTGCAAAGTGCATTTTTTTGAGGTTGTGATGATATAGTATGGAATTATATTATGGGAATGATGCTATGAGATTCACTAGGGCATGAAGGATAAATTTGACTAGGGTTTGAAGCTATGTTTGGGGTATGAAGCAAGGAAATATGTTGGAGCATGAAAGTTAAGGGTATGGTAATGATGTGAAATGCATGAAGCATGAAGCATGCAGGTGAAGTCAAAAGTACTATGTGTATGAATATCATAGATTGGTACCTATACAAGTCTTACTGAGTTGGTGCTCAGCTGAGGAGATTGGTGCCTACACAATATCTTGCTGAGTTGGTGCTCAACTAAAGAGATTATAATCTCTAGTAGGTTGGTGCCTACACAATATTTTGTTGAGTTGGTGCTCAATTGAAGAGATTAGTGTCTCTAGTAGGTTGGTTCCTACAAGATTTGTAATGGTAGGTTGGTGCATACAAACATTTATAAAGATAAGTTTTTGTGGTTTTCTTCCATACGGATTTCCAAATTAAACTTTGTGTACTGGGATTTGAGTTTACATGCATTTATTGTTTTAAATCTAATGAATGATTGATGAATTCTCATTTAAAGTAAAAAGTATCTTATACTTATTCACCTCCCTCTTAGTATAAGCTTAAGTTCAAAAAATGGTATCAGAGCAAGCTCCTTTAGAAACAATCTAATTGCTGGAAGGAAGATCTCAAGAGAACACACTGCTAGTCAAGAAGGCTTCTCCACAAACAGGGCTCCATTCTTTGACAGGACAAACTACACCTTCTGGAGCATAAGGATGAGAACATATATAATGGCCCCTATTTTTGATATTTGGAAATAAATCGTGAATGGTTATACAACCCCAACAAATCCACCAACATATGCAGATGGGAAGAAGCCTAGTAAAAATAATTCAAAAGCCATGAATTCCATCTTGTGTGGTCTATCAGAATTCGAGTTTGTCAAGGTGATGCATGGTGGATCAACAAAATAAATTTGGGACAAGCTTAAAAAAATATATCAAGGCGATGATAAGGTTAAGAAGGAAAAGCTCCAAACTCATAGAAGATAGTTTGAGAGACTGAAAATGAAATATGAAGAGAATGTTGCAACCTATCTTCTCCATTCTGATGAAATTTTCAACATCATCAGAGGATATTGAAAATGTGAAGGAAAACTACCCTTCAAATGTTTTAATTGTGGTAGAGTAGGAAATTTACTTCTAAATGCCCATATGCAAAAAGGGAAGATAGTGGTGTTGAAGACAATAATGATGAAGAAGAACATAAAAATAAAATCAAACCATATAAACACAAAAGAGGAAGATATATTAGGAAGAAGAGGTTTTACTCTAGAAAGGACAGTAGCTCATCTGAAGAAAGTGATGGATATGTTTTTGATATTAACAAACAATAATTCCTCTTCATGACCATGTATACAAAGTCTACTAATATATAAAATGAAGACAATAAAAAAGAAAAATCAGATTAAGAAGAATAAGACATTGGTGGGGAAGTGAATATTGAAGTAGAACTTGCTACTGTCTTAAAAGAAATAGAAAGATTTGGGGGAAAGAATAAAAAGTAGAAAGAGAAATTGAAGAAATATGAAAAGAATGATCACGATCTTGATGAAACAAAAAAAAAGTTATCATCCTGAAGAATCAACTAGAAGAGGCAAAAAGGATAGAAGAAGTGGTGAGAATCCAACTGAAAGAAAATGAATAAAATTACGAGAAGCTAGTGGATGAAATAGTTTCCTTAAGAAAGGAAATAGAGAAAAAAATGGTTCAGTTGAGTAAAATATTGAAGTTTGGAAAAAGTACTGAAATATTAGATGATATTCTCAGTTACCAAAGGTCACCATTCATCAAGACAAGTCTTGGATATGAAGAAAAACAAAAAACCCCTAAGGGAGATGCAAGTATTAAGGTCACAAAACCATCAAAAAAGGTAAATGAAGAAAATCCTAAAAGCTATGCTAATATTTTCAAAGGCTCAATCAACAGTGAAAGCTATAGTAGGAAAGGAAATGATGACCAACAAAAAACAAATTCTTCTAACAAGAAAAACAAGAATGAGTTCAAAATAGTTGTTCCACTAAGAAGGCCTTTCAAAACTTGAAACCAAAATCTCTTTCTTGGACAATTTTTTTCTTGTAACAATTTTGGTCATAAAGCACTAGATTTTAGGGCTTATGCAAGAAGTGATAATGTGAGAGATATAAATAGAGGTTCTTAAAAGACCTCAAAGAATAATTATGTGAGCAACAAAACCAAAATTTCTCATGGGTTTGTTGATATAAACTATAATTCATTTGTTCCCCTACTTGATTACAATACTTAATGTTATAAGTGAAATAACTATGGCATCATAACACACGACTGTAGAAGCAACATAATAAAGTATCCTAAACAAAACATGGAAGAATATGTTCTTACCAAGAATATAGAAGAATACACAAAGTTGTGGAAAAGGAAGCAAGAAGAACCAAAGAAGGAAGACTGTGGAATTGCAATGTATGTTAAAGGCAAAGGAATCCAATGGTACATTGATAGTGGATGTTGAAAACACATGACAAGGGATCGAAATTTTTTTATCACCCTAAAGGAACAAAAATAAGGCAACACTACCTTTGGGAATAATGCTTCTGCAAGGATAGTTGGAAAAGGTACAAATAGTCTTGATAATGTAAGGACTAAAACAAATAATGTCTTGCATGTTGAAGGGTTAAAGCACAATATTCTAAGTGTAAGTCAAATGTGTGATCAAGATTACAACCTCACATTTCATTCTAAAGGATGTGAGATAAGGAAAGCAGGTTTAGGAAGATTAGTGGAAAATGCAAATAGAATCCCGAGCAATGTATACATTCTTAATGAAGTCAAAGGAGAAAAATGATGCATGAGACAAGTAAATGAAAGTTGGAATACATTTCCACCAAATAACATGTTGCATACATTTTTACCAAACCTCTTCCTTGGGATACATTTGAATATATTAGACAATAAGTTGGGAGTGATATCCCTCTCATCTCGTTAGTAAAGGGAAGCACAATCTCAGGGGGAGAATCCCTTTGCCATTGATGTCAAAGGGGGAGAAGTTGTAGACAGAGGAAAAATGGCAGACACAAGGAGAGTTGCAGACATGGGGAGTATTATAGAATTGACTAAGGGTTGCCATCAATGGAAACGGAGGATATTCTTGGAAATATTGTTTTCATTGATGTCAAAGATAGGGGGCTACTACAAGATGTCCAAGATAAAGATTGCAAGATGGAGATTGTTGGAAATATTATTTTTGAATTTTTGATGCTCAATTTGGATACCCTATCTTTGAAGGCATTTTTATTTTGAATATATATCTCAAATGGGAACATAACATATATGGTTGAAAATTTTATTCTAAGACCTTTCCAACGATATATACCACTCCCTCTAACTCCATAGGAATGAGGATATATGAAATATTCTGTCAGGTCAGCCCAACCATAAAGTACAGGTCGACCCAACCAATTTTACAAGTTGGCCCCATAAGTGAACACATAAACATTATAAACACATGATATATGTGCACATTTGAAGAGTATCCAAGCAAGAAGAGCAAGTACACATGTTCATAAGAGATCTGAGGTGCGTAGGAGTAGTTGGAGAGTATTCTTGGGGTCTAAAGTTGCATAATAAGAGTTTTCTTGGAGTTTTAAGGGTGTACTATGAAGGACTAAGGTCTAGTGATGATGAAAAGTGTGTTGTTATGTTGCAGTCTGGAATTATATTCTAGGAATGATGCTATAAGGTTCACTAGGGAATGATGTGTTAAGTTTTGAGCTATTATTAGGTTTCTTTTCAATTTACTAGATAACAATAACACAGGTAGGTTCACTGAGAGAAAAGCAATCACAAGATACAGAAGATTTATCCCGGGAAACCCTCATGGGGGAGAAAACCTAGTAAAAGTTCCTTAATATAGATATCCAATACAATTCCAAGACAATAAACCAAAAAAATAGATAATATCCAACACTGAGCAATGCGCCTCTCTCTTCTATCTTCCGACAAATGGAAACTACAACTTCCTTCAAACTTGCGTACTAGATGAGTGAGCTGAGTGAGTGAACAAATGAGGCACTAACCTCTTTTATTTATATTAGCTGGTAGGCGCTGGAAAGATGTCTCTTCACTGGTCAGGGCCGAATTCTCTTCTTAGTGGTTAAAACCACTTTCACTAGGCCCAAGGGATGACTTCTTAATTAGCATAATATAATTAGGGTTTGACCAATCCACAAAAGGGGATTTGGTCATTTACAATTCTCAACATGATCAATCCACAAAAGGGGATTGATCTAATTAATAATGACTCAATAATAAATAGAATACTCTTTGCATTTACAATATTTCAACACTCCCTATTAACAAGAAGGGTATTCTTCAATACAACATCATCAAAGAGAGAGAGGGAAGAAACATCATCTTCATCTTGAACACTGTCTGGCACATCTATAAATCATCAAAAAAAATTCTCTTCATCAATATCATCATCCACAACATGAAGATGGAATGACATCATCTACATCAACGCCAACTAGTATAACACTAATACATCATCATCAATAACAACTCAAGGCTGATACAACATCAACAATAATAACATCATAATCATCACAACACGAAGGCTGGAGAAACAACATCATCACAACACGAAGGCTGGAGAAACAACATCATCACAACACGAAGTCTGGAGCATCATAAACATCAGCACTAAGCTGGAAATATTCATCACGAAGCTGGCATCACATCAACATCAACACGAAGTTGGAAATCTTCAGCCCAAGGATGGAGTCACATCAACATCAACACGAAGTTGGAAATCTTCAGCACAAGGCTGACATCACATCAACATCAGCACAAAGGTGGAAATATTCAGCACAAGGATGTCATCAACACTACTCCCCCTTTTGAGGGAGGTCCTTTCAGACTATATCGAACTTGTCTCGAAAGTGCTCAAACTTTACATGAGATAGAGGCTTGGTCAATAGATCTGCAACCTTCTCATCGGTGCAAACATAATGGAGCTTTATAGCTCCTCTCTACACCATATCACGAATGCAATTATATTAGATTTCTATGTGTTTTGACTTGTCATGGATGGTTCTCTATCATTTTTATGCAACTTTGGTTATCACATAGAATCATGGTTGCTTCTATATCCATATAAAATATACATGTCAACAAATTTCGAAGTCATATGGCTTCACAAGTGGCGGAACATGCAGCAATGTATGCCGCTTCTGCTGTGCTGAGAGAAATACTTGATTGCTTCCTAATATTCCATGAGATCATGGATGACCCCATACTGAAACAACATCATGAGGTGCTCTTTTTGTCAGAGACACTTCCATCCCAATCTGAATCAGTATAACCACTCAGTCTGAAGTCACGATCTCCATTATAATTGAGACCAAAATCCAACATACCCTTAAGGTATCTCATCACATGTTTTGCAACAACAAGGTGAACATGTCTTGGTTCTACCATAAATTGACTCAAGGTGTTCACATAAAAACATATATCTGGCCTGGTATTCGTCATATTCATCAATGATCCAATGATCTATCTGTACAACGTAGCATCAACTAATTCCGACGAAGTATCAACTGGGAGTTTCAAATTTGTTTCCATGGGTGTGTTCATGGATTTACACTCCAACATATCAAAACTCTTTAGTATTTCTACTACATAATTCCCTTGGTTAAGGAAGATCTTCTCTGGGCTCTGCCAAACTTCAAGACCTAGGAAATAGTGCATTAGGCCTAGGTCTTTCATCTCAAATTCTACAGTGAGATTCTTATTACAATCGGTGATGAGATTTTCTTCTCTAGTTAAGAATAAGTCATCCACATACAATAATAATATAAATGGCTCATCATTCATAACCTTGAAGTCAAGGTTGGAATCAACTTTACTCTTGGTAAAGCCCAAGATCATCTGGAAACTGTCAATTCTTCCATACCAAGCTCTATGAGCTTGCTTCAACCCATACATAGCCTTCTTCAAATTGCATACATGTGTCCTTATATATTCAACCTCAAACCATTGAGGTTGTTCTATATACACTTCTTCTTCAATGACACCATTCAAGAAGGCCGTTTTCACATCCATCTGGTGTAACTTCCACTTCATCTTAGCTACAAGGACTATGGTGGTTATGATAGAAGTGTATCTTGCTACAAGTGAAAACGTCTCTCATAGTCAATGCCTTCCTTTTGGGAAAAGCCATGAGCCACAAATCTTTCTTTATATTTCTCAACACTTCCATCAACAACATGTTTTATCTTCTATATCCATTTGGAAGATACCGCATCTTTACTCTTCAGTCTGGGAACTATTTCCCATATATCATTCTTTATAATGGATTGGTATTCTTATGTCATGGCATCTGCCCATTCTTTATTTTGAATGGATTCTTCAAAGAAAGTGGGCTCCTTCTCTAGAAGATCACACATCAAAGCCATGTAACTGGATAATGGCTTAGGTTTCTTGATTTTTCTCATGGTTCCTTCTGGGGCACCATACTTCTCTCCATCTTGAATAAGTTCCCTTGACCAGGATGGATTTCTCTTGTGAGAGATTGTCATCTGGGGAGGTTCTTGAGATTCTATCATGTCATGATCTTTTGGAATCTCCTCATCAGGGGAAGTTGTGACTTCCCTCACTGGTTTTGCAACTCTGGAAGCTATAGGTTCTTCTTCATATACTTCTTCAAGCTCACATCTCCTTGATTTCTTGAGTGCTGCATCTTCATCAAAGGTTACATATCTACTGATATCAATATGATGGCAACCTAGTATGTATATTCTGAAGGCCTTGGAGACCTCACAATATCCAAAAAATATTCCCTTCTTTCCTGAAGGGTCCAACTTGGTTCTCTTCTCTTTAGGAATGTGTACAAATACTGGACAACCAAATATTTTGATATGTTTTACTTTTGGATTCTTTCCAGAGAACATATCTTCAGGGGTTTTGAACCCAAGTGCACTATGGGATAATTAGTTCTATACATACACTACGATTCTTGCTTCTTCTTCCCATAACTGCATTAGAAGATATTGATCATGGATCATAGCATTCACTGATTCCATTATAGTTCTTTTCTTTCTTTATGCTACACCATTTTGTTGAGGATTGTATGGAGTGGTGAGATCCCTCTTAATTCCAACATCTCTGCAAAATATTACAAACTCTTTTGAGGTGTATTCTCCTCCATTGTTTGAACTGAGTGTATTGATATTTCTTTTAGAGAGATTCTCTATCAAGGCTTTGGATTCCTTAAATTTACCAAACAATTCATTTTTTGATTTCAAAAAGTAAACCCAGGTTTTGCGAGAATAATCATCAATGAATGACACATAGTATACATATCCACTAAGAGAGGTTGATGGAATTGGGCCATAAACATCTGAGTGGATGAGTTCCAAGACTCCTTCTGTTTTACTCTCGCTCTTCGGAAAAGGATTCTTGATGTTCTTTCCTTGTGCACATCCCTTGCACACACCTTCATGGTCAACCTTGAAGTCTGGTAGACCTGTAGCTGCCTTTCTCACATATGGTAATGCCTTGTAGTTGATGTGAGATAGTATTCTATGCCAAAGTTTACATGTAATTTCAATGGAATGAGTTAAGGATTCATCTGAGTGACCTTTTAGCTTATACAAGCCACCTTCTTCTGTTCCAATAACAATTGCATCTTATATGGTTTTTCCTTTAGGCCACATAAGAACTTCTCCATCTATGAAAGAAACTCTAAAGCCTTTCTTTTCTAAAGCTAAGATAGAAAGTAATTTCTTTGTCAAACTTGGTACATATAGTACATCCTTCATCTTCATTGGGGTCCTTGAATCAATTTTGCAATTGGACTCTCCCACTCCTTTAATAGGGTATTGGTAATAATCTCCAAGTGTAACTTTCTGGGGAAAGTTCTTTTCTGTAAGGTTAGAGAGAATGTCTCTCTAACCTATCATGTGTTTGGAAGCACCACTATATATGAGCCAAGTATCCTCACCAGGTGATACTGATCTTGAGAGGGCAGAGATTAAGACATAGTCTTCAATATTTTCTATAATCATCTTTGTGGGTGGATCTTCATCTTCGACTGCATGGGCATGGTGTCTTTTGTTTCTCTTCTAGCTAGACAATCTTTAGCAATATGTCTGATCTTATCACAATGATAGCATTGATAAGAGGTGAAATCTCTTTCTCTTCTTTGACCTTTCTGAAAGTTCTGGAATATCCTTAGAGGGTGAGATTCTTTATGAGAGTTGTTGAATCTCTTTGGGAAGTGAGATTCCTTATGTTGATGAGTCTCCTTATGGAAGTGATACCTCTTCTTTCCTCCTTTAGTATGGGAAACTAGGGCTTGATATTCATCTTTTGATGGCATTGCTTCTTGGTTGGCTACTCTTGCTTCTTCTTGAACACATTCTTCCCATAAGCTATCAAAGCGAAGTTTTTTCTTTCTTGCACAGATGGTTTGGATGAAGGAATACCGAGGTCTTGTGAGACAATCAAGAGCTATCATTATGAGTTCATCCTCATCTAGGGTGTGTCCAATTTCTTCTAGATGTTCCATGAATTGAGAGATTCTAGAGAAATAGTCATGGGATGTTTCTCCTTTCTACATCCTTGTACTTTTGAGTTGAGTTCTTAGATTCATATTCTAGTTGATATTATTTCCTTCATACATTCTAGTTAGGGAATAAAAAATTTCTTTTGGAGTTTTCTTTGAAGCCACTTGAGGGATCAAGTGATCTTTAATGTAGTTTGCAATGATCCTTTTAGCCCTAACCATATACTTCTTGTACTTTGCTTTAGCTATAGCTTCTTCAGGTTTTGGTAAATCTTCCTTTACGAAATTAGTGAGGTCATTATCTTCAAGAATGAGTGCGATCCTATACTTCTAGTCACATAAGTTTTTCACACCTTCTAACTTGTAAACAAGATTAGTGCTTGTAGACATCTTGACCTAGAGCTGGGAAAGTGACCAAAAATTGAAAGTGCTCAGAATTTAAATCTGAAATTACCAGGAGGTGCACTTGGCTGAGGCAAGTAGGTTGGTGCAGTCAAATTTCAGAAAATCAAAATTTTACTCCTTGAAACTGAGCTTGCGAAAATCTGGACTAGTACTTCTAGTACTGGTTCTGGTTTCCTGGTTTTCTGGTACCAACAAGAACTAGGGTTTCAATTTCCAGGAGTTCTGTCCACTAGAAAAGTGTGCTGAAGCTGCCAATGAGCTCGCTAGGCTAGGACACACTTCCTTGATGAGTTTATGGCTAAAATTCTCTTCCAATAAAAATCCCTAATTTTCTTGTACGACAACAGTGACATTTTTTCTTATCCAATGAAAGGTGCTCTCTTCAGTATAGATTTGATACCTTGTTAAGTTTTGAGCTATTATTAGGTTTATTTTCAATTTACTAGATAACAATAACATAGGTAGGATCACTGAGAGAAACACAATCACAAGATACATAGCATTTATCCTGGGAAACCCTCATGGGGGAGAAAACCCAACAAAACTTCCTTAATATAGATAGCCAATACAATGCCAAGACAGTAAACCAAAACACTAGAGAATATCCAACACTGATCAATGTGCCTCTCTCTTCCTTCTTCCGACAACTGGAAACTACAACTTCTTGAAAACTTGCTCACTAGATGAGTGAGCTGAGTGAGTGAACAAATGAGGCACTAGCCTCCTTTATTTATACTAGCTGGCATGCGTTGGAAAGGTGTCTCTTCACTTGGCAGGGCCGACTTCTCTTCTTAGTGGTTAAAACCACTTTAATTAGGCCCAGGGGATGACTTCTTAATTAGCATAATATAATTAGGGTTTGACCAATCCACAAAAGGGTATTTGGTCATTTACAATGCCCGACATGATCAATCCACAAAAGGGGATTGATCTAATTAATAATGACTCAATAATAAATATAATATTCTTTTCACTTACAATATTTCAACATGAAGGATATATCTTACTAGGTTTTGAAGATATGTTTGGGATATGAAGCAAGGAGAGATGATGGAGCATGAAAGTTAAGGGTATGATAATGTTGTGAAATGCATGAATTATGAAGCATGCGAGTGAAGTCAAAAGTGACTGTGTATGAAGATATTAGATTGGTACCTATAAAAGTCTTACTGAGTTGGTGCTAATTAGCTGAGGATATTGGTGTCTCCATTAGGTTGGTGCCTACACAATATCTTGCTGAGTTGGTTCTCATTTGAAGAGATTCATGTCTCTAGTAGGTTGGTTCCTACACAACATCTTGCTGAGTTGGTGCTTGGATGAAGAGATTGTTATCTCTAGTAGGTTGGTGCCTACAAACATTTATAAAGATAAATTTTTGTGGTTTTATCCCACAAGGGTTTCTAAATTAAAATCTGTGTATTGTAATTTGAGTTTACATGCATTTATTGTTTTAAATATAAACATGGTTGATGAATTCTCATTTAGTAAAAAGTATCTTATACTAATTCACCCCCCTCTTAGTATAAGGATAAGTTTGTAGAAATTTCAATACAAATTATGTATTGCCTGGATTCTCCTGATCTAACAATTATATGCCATTGTTAAATACATAATTGTTTCTACAAATATTCTTTCGGAATTTAAAACACGATCGCCAATTGCAATATCAAGAAGAAATATTAGTCGCACATAACACATATGTTTTACCGGGAAAGCATAAAGCTAAAAACCCCACTATCATATATTATGTATATCATGGATGATGAAACAATCTCATACAAAACTCTAATCCAAGAGCTCTCAGTACAATCCAATCGTCTCACATTGTCATACAAAAATCAACAAATACATGTGCCAATTCTCTGCCTCCAGACAATCATCCTCCTCTGCGCAATCCCTGCAAATGGAAAACCTACAAATGATTCAGATTCCTCTTTCCTAGGATGCACATTGCTCATGGGCACATCCACTGTGTCTGTGATTGCATGAGTGCACTTCACTCAAATCACAACTGATAGCCAAACTGTCCCTTTCACCTGTTATCTCAACTGGGTCTCCACTGGATCTGACATGCATGTAGTTAACAGTGGTAAATATTCAGTTGCATG
>SNQJ01S0000152.1:487752-528905 GCA_010110895.2 Picea sitchensis
CAGTTGCATGTGAGATCACTGATTGTGAATTAATTAATAATTAATTCACTAAACTCTCACTAGTGTAATTTCAATTACAACTAGAAAGGGATTATCCTTCACCCCAATCCTGTCTCTATGGTATTCGAATTTTCTCCTGGTGAGCGCCTTCGTCAGAATGTCTGCATCTTGATATTCTATAGGAATGTACTGAAGCAACGTGATCTTCCGCCACACACAATCTCTAAGATGATGATACCAGATATCTATATGCTTAGATCTATCATGAAAAATAGGATTAATCGAGAGTTTAATGCAACTTTGATTTGTCGGATCTAAATGAGAACAAAACAAACCAACCAAGATCTTTCTCATCCAGATAGCCTCACATACAGCTTGAATCACTGCCATGTATTCCTCTTCTGCTGAATTGAGTGCCACAGATCTCTGTTTCCTAATGTACCAAGAAACAACTGTAGATCCAATACTAAAGATCCACCCTGATGTGCTCTTTCTGTCCATTGGGATGCCCACCCAATCTGCATCTATGAAGCCATGCAACTTCAGCTCATCTGTCTGTCTGTACCATAAGCCATACTCAGATGTTCCCCTCAGGTATCTCAGGACATGCTTACTTTCCTTCCAAAAGATCTTAGTAGGATTAACCATTGCTTGACTCAGCTAGTTAACCGCATAGCCAATGTTCGGTCTCATGTTCACTAAATACATTAGTGAACATCTACTACCTCTCCAAAAGTACCATCCTCTTTCCTCCAGTTTCCTAGAAGAGGAGTATCCATGGGTTTGCAACCCTCCATGTGAAACTTACCCAGTATCTCCCTTGCATACTTGCCTTGAGACACAAAAAGTTCACCATCTCGCTACCATATTTCTAATCCAAGGAAATAATGAAGGAGGCCCATATCCTTCATCTCGAACTCCTTTGCAAGGTCCTCCTTGCATGAGTGTATCAGATGCTCATAACCAATCAGTATTAAATCATCAACATAAAGAACAATGATTAAAAGCTTACCCTCCACCACAATTTGGTATAGGTTTGCATCCACTTCACTTTTGGTGAAGCCCGATCCAGTGAAATAACTGTCTATCCGAGTGTACCAAGTACGGGGTACTTGCTTCAGCCCATACAATTCTCTTTTGAGTTGGCACACATGTGACTCACTGTTGAATATCTCAAATCCTTCAGGCTGCTCTATGTACACTTCTTCCTCAATGATCCCATTGAGAAACACAGTTTTTACATCCATTTGATGAATGCGCCAACCCATTTGTACTGAGAGTGAAAAGATGGATCTTATGGAAGAGTACCTTGCGACAGGTGCAAAGGTCTCATCATAATCTATCCCCTCGATCTGTGAGAAGCCCCGGGCCACAACTTTTGAGTCGGCACACATGCATCTAGTCTCAATCTGTCAGCTTCTGTGGTGCGCTTTCTGCCATTTTTGATGGATGGCTCTGCATGAGTGGCTTCCTCCACTCCATGAACCTCCACATGTGGCTGATCCACATCTTGAGACTCATCTTTGGGAACCACCAGTTCCTCCTCTGCATGCAAGTCTAGATCCCTCTCAAGCGACAACCGCATAGCTTTCCCCTCATCGAATTTTATATCCCGTCACATAACAATCATCTTACTGTTAGGAAAATACACACGATAATTATGGGATGTTTCTGTGTACCCCACAAATATCCCAACTTTAGTAGTTGGCTCCAGCTTCTTCCTAGTGTTCTTGGTCACATGCACATAAACAGATGAGCCAAAAATCTTAAAATGAGAAACATCAGGTTTCTTACCAGTGAAAGCTTCTTCAGGTGTATTCCTGCCAAGTACTCTATGAGGAAAATGGTTTTGCACATAAACCACAGTGTTGCATGCTTTTTCCCACAAATTCATTGGTAGGCCCTGATCATGCAACATCACTCGTGTTGCACCCACAATAGTTCTGTTCTTCCTCTCTATGACCCCATTTTGTTGTGGGTTATGAGGCACTATGAGTTCTCTTCAAATTCCTTCTTTGCTGCAGAAGTCTTTGAATTTGTTAGAGATGTATTCTCCACCATTATTGTTCCTCAAATCCTTCACTTGTTTCCCCGACTCTTTCTCCACTAATGCTTTAAACTCACAGATCCGACCATAGTCGTTCCCAATCTGGAAATTTTTCCCTTCCATTGATAGAGTCTTGATAATTGTGCCAACTCTTGGGAAGTCCTAGGAGAGACAAGCTCACCAAATCATCATCAATGACTGTTATTCCCACACTCCCCAGCTCATCCCTACATTAGACAAACTTTGTGAGATATTTTGGAATGGAGTCGCCCTTCTCCATCTTGATCTTCCTGAGTTTATCTTTGAGAGCCAATTTCCTATGGTCGCTGATGTTTTGGAATAGATCCATCAAAGTCTTCCACATTGCATATGGTGTGAATTTCCCATGGAGGCTTGAGGCAATGTGGTCTTGTACTCCCTCCAACAGGATCCTCCTCGCCTTTGCCACTTTCTTTTCCCATGCATCAAGATTTGTAGCATCTGCAACATCTGGCTTAGGAACATCTTTGTCAATGAATTCCTTCAGGCCATTTCCTTTGAGTACTGCCTCCATCCTGTCCTTCCAAGCAATGTAGTTCAAGCTTCCCTCGAGTGCATACTCTAACCTCAATCCATTGAAAGCCATTTCGATCTTGAATCAGCTATAGCACCAAGAAAGTCTTTCTACAAATTTGAATTCTATCCAATCACAAACTCAGCTTCTGCAATCTTTTGCGCTCTGATACCATGTAGAAATTTCAATACAAATTATGTATTTCCTGGATTCTCCTAATCTAACAATTGTATGCCACTATTAAATACAAAATCATTTCGACAAATATTCTTGAGGAATTTAAAACACGATCGCCAATTGCAATATCAAGAAGAAAGATCAATCGCACATAACACAGATGTTTTACCGAGAAAGCATAAAGATAAAATCCCCACTATCATATATTATGTATATCATGGATCATGAAACAATATCATACAAAACTCTAATCCAAGAGCTCTCAGTACAATACAATCATCTCACACGTCATACAAAAATCATCAAATACATGTGCCAATTCTCTGCCTCCAGACAACCTGCCTCCTCTACTCAATCTCTGCAAATGGAAAACCTACAAATGATTCGAATTCCTCTTGCCTAGGCTGCACATTTCGCATGGGCACATCCACTGTGTGTGTGATTTCATGAGTGCACTTCACTCAAATCACAACTGATAGCCAAACTGTCCCTTTCACCTGTTATCTCAACTAGGTCTCCACTGGATCTTACATGCATGTAGTTAACAGTGGTGAATCTTCAATTGCATGTGAGATAACTAATCGTGAATTAATTAATAATTAATTCACTGAACTCTCACTAGTGTAAGTACAGTTACAACTAGTACAACTGAGCTTAACTCACTTAACTGAGTTAAACTACTTCACAACTCACATAACTACACTTGTAACTCTGTTACAACTTCAAGTCACTTAGTTACAAATAATTCAACTTCCATGTCCCACCAGTCAACCTTTGAACTCGAATTTCCTATAGCTAACTAATTTTCCATTTCAGTTAACTATTTTCAAGTAATTATGAGATAATAGATTAATATTTATTGTCCAATTTATTTAAGGGAAAAATAAATTAGACACACATTTCTCGTTGACTTTTCAACAAAGTTCAACACTATGAGTCCACAAGGGTGGAAAGGCTCCTATGGGTGTCCACAGTCCACTGTAACAACTCAAAACTCACTAAAACATAGTGACGTGACTCCTACAACAATTCTAACCACCCAAATCTCTTTTAGTATGCACAACCCAAGGGATGATATTTACTTCACTGCACTGCAGTTCTTTAGACAATATCCATCCCCTTTAGGGATCCAACACAGACCTCCCAATAATATCTCTACTGGGGGACCATGAAATCCAATTGCAACAGGAGTGCTCACACATAATTTACAAATTCTCTTTGGGTAATTTCTCACCAAAAATAACCCATAGGAATAAAAATCTCATTCTCAACATAATTACCAGCATCAATAAGCTGCCTTCAATACACAGTACGAATGGCCACTCTTTTATAACACTCAATTACGGTTTTCTCACTTCTTGCTAACTGTAAAAAAAAAAAATTTCTTCCTACTTGAATTTCCTCTTCTCCCATGATTTATTGACTCTTACCCCCCTCGCCTAGGATGATTACACTCAACCCATGCTATCATATCTAAGTGGGATGACTTCCTCACCCAACCTCCTATGAATTGAATAATTGAGTTCTTAATAAGTCAAAGGAATAAATAGATAAATGAAAAACTGATTTATGAAGGTGGATTATAACTCAAGGAATATGAAAAACCCTCAAAACCACCACTAAGCTCCTTCTCTTATGGAATCATAAGCCCCCATTACTCTAGTCCTTTCCCATCTATAGCCCGTGATGTATTCCATTTTGATATTTTTTCTCAATGTAAATTTTTTACATATTACATTGCTTTTCCCTCGACCATTCATAATATTTAAAAATATACAATGCTACATTGGGGATAAAAAGTAGGTTGTTACAATCACCCCTACAATTTTCACTATCCTCAGTGAACATCACCATACATGTGTACATGTTCATACATACAAAATTTCACATTACAATACTTGATAATTTTTCAATTTAATGACTCCTGCAATAATTCCAATCAATAATATCTTAGTCTCCTCAACCTGCACAAACTAAGGAAGTGTACCCGCTTATCTACACCATATTCCCTCAATATGTCCCACTTCCCTACCAGGGCTCCAACATAGTTTGAATAAGAAGTCTTAGGTTTGTGGCTTCAATAACTCTAGCTGCACCAAAATGGAGTCTTTGTGCACTTATGTATAAATGTACATTCAATTTCCCTTGGAATCTGATCTTTTTTTTGGTACTCTTCTTTCATGGCCTCCTAATGCTCCCACATGGCATTTTCAGGACCATAGTAGGTCCACTGGACCTTTACTAGGCTGATGGTTCAATTCCTAAGCAGATTGAATTTTTGGTCTAGGATGCGCACTAGCTCCACCCAAAAGTCCCCTTCGTGCTCCGCCTGGATCACAGTCCAATCAATCACATGATTAGGATCATGCACATACTTCTTCAATAAAGACACATGAAAAACATTATGGAATCTCATGGATGCAGAAAATGCAAGCATGTATGGAACATGGAATATCCTCTCCATAATTTCAAATGACCCACAATATCTCACTGCCAACTTTGGGCAAATTCCCAATTTCAGTGAGCTCCTTTTTATCTTTACTTTTAGAAACACATGCTCGCCCGATCTGAATTCCCTGTGTGTTATGCCTTTGTCTACATATATTTTCTACCTATCCTGTGCAGTATTTAAGTTTTTCTTTATTTTTACCATATGCTCTTCCATTTCTCTTAGAAATTCTGACCCAATAAGGGATCTATCTTCTAGGTTATCCCAACTCACTAGCGTGTTGCATTTTCTACCATACAAGGCTTCAAATGGGCTCATATTCAATGATGCCCAATACTAGTTGTTATAATAAAAATCAACCAAATGAAGATAGTATTTCCACTTGGAAGGTTGATCCATTACATACATTCTTATCATATCTTCAATCATTTGGTTTATCCTCTCTGTTTTCCCATATGATTCCAGATGATATATTGTGCTAAAATTCAGATTTGTCCCAAATCCTTTGAATAACATTTTCCAAAAACCGGAAGTGAAATTTAAATCTCTATCGAACACCATTTCCTTAGGCACAACATGTATCCTAGAAATTTCCTTCATATAAATTTCTGCAATGTTGGATGCCTTATGCGCCATCTTGATCGAAATAAAATGTGTAGTCTTCGTAAGCTTGTCCACCACTACTATGATGGAATCAAGTTGCCTTGTTGTTTTTGGAAACTTAGTAATGAAAAATATGATAACAATCTCCCATTTCCATTAAGGAATGGGAAATGATGTATCAATCCCGCTGGATGTCTGTTCTCAACTTTTACCTTTTGGCAGTCCATGCATCTAACAATAAAATCAACTACATATTTCATTATACCGGGCCAAAAGTATTGTCCTCTTACAACCACTATTTTTTTTTTTTTTTTTTGATACCCCAGATGTCCAATATATNCTATTTTTTTTTTTTTTTTTGATACCCCAGATGTCCAATATATGGCACATTGTGCATCTCTTTTAAAACTAAATTTCTCAAATCCTAAGAATTAGGAACATAATCTTTGTTCCTGTACAAGAGGATTCCATCCTCTTCCAACCTATAATCTTTAAATTTTTGTTGTACATTATCCTATTGTAATCTTTCTTTAACTTGTACATAATGCTAGTCTAGTGTTACAACTTCTAAAATTCTATCTTTTTAATCTATCCTGCACATACTAATGGTTGTAACATGCATCTCATGCACCCTTCTACTGAGTGCATTGACCTCTTTATTCTCTTTCCCCTTAATGTGCTTTATGTCAAAATTGTATTCACCAAGGAATTCCAACCATTTGATTAATCTAGCATTTAGTGTTGTCTATCCAAACAAATATTTCAGACCACTATGGTCTATTCTCAACTCATATTTTCCAACCATGAGATAATTCTGAGTCCAAATTTTTAATTCAAATTACATAGCCATTTTGGGTAAGGACTCCACCAATTTTTAATTCAAATTACATAGTCATTTTGGGTAAGGACTCCACCAAGCCCTTCTTTACATGCATTTGTGCACACAACAAAATTCTCATTTGGATTTGCAATCCTTAAAATTGGTGCAATTGTTAACAATTCCTTCAAGTGTTGAAAACTGATACAGGAGCATCGCTCCATCTCAGCACGCGCTAGCTAATCAACATGCGTGGTGCACATTCAAGGAAGGAGAGGCACCGTTCTCTCATTTTTTCCTTGAGAATCCAAGGAGTGATCCAAGCATTAATTGAAGACAAGCTGGAAGAGCCAAATCGTGCTTTCGCACAAGTTGGAGATAAGGTCACCATTAGAAAAAATTAGATCTGCGTCTGATTTGGAGTAGGATCGCCATCATTGTAAATTTCCCTTTCGATAAGCATTAGGGATGGTGATTTGACACCGTTTGTTAGCTTGCGAGGGAAGCTCATTTGAGCCCCTCTTGTATAAATATTTGTAGTTGTTTCAAAGTAGAGGTTAAACGATAGAAGGTTGTGGGCTGACTTTGATTTAGACAAGACGTGTTGTAAAAGAGAGATACAGAAAGTCAAGACTTAGTTGCAACTCAGACTCCATCCTTGTAAATTGACATTCCACCATTAATAGAAAAATGACAGTTTTTCCTGTTTTACATTTTTGTTCAATGGATGTCGTGCTACGAATGTCATTTTCATGTTTGTGAATTGTAGATGGATGTTAGAAATCATTTGCAGAGATAGAGATACCGTTTTCTATCCATGAGTGTGCTAATTTAGGTTTGGTTCTCTAGGATAAGTGCAAGGAGTGCACAAAAGAGGGAGGAAACTCTGTAAGCCAATGCAAGGAGTGCGTATCTAAACTCAGTGGAGTCAGAAGAGAAGCTACCAGGAGGGGCACACCATATTTCCTTACAGAATCAGGGAGAAATTTCAAGGTGGTTAAGCCCCTTGAAAATAAAGATTGTGTGGAGGGAAGCACATCGCAGAGTTATTGAAGACTCTAGAATACTCTGCCAGGAGGGCATCGATCTTGCGTAAGAATACCCAGGAACTACACGGGCAAAGGTGTAGAAGAATCCCAGAATTGATGAATATTCTGGTGAAGGAAGGCTTTACAAGAAGTGCATCGACAAAGGAAAGGAACTGCCTTAAACCTTTCTATAAGGCTGAGGCAGAAGTAGTCGAAGAGCTAAGCCAAGTGTAAGGACTACACCTAAGGTGTTGAGGGTTCACCTTATAGGTTCAGGAAGCAGATCAAAATACCTCCAGGAGGGAACGAGAAGCTCGCAGAGGAACTTGTAACCTTGGAGGTTTTCAATTCGAGCAAAGTCGTAGGAAAGTTACACAAATTTCTGCAAGGAGTGCAGAAAGCCTTCGAGAACAGTCTAAGTCTCAAAAGGAAAAATTATGCTAAGTGTGCAAGGGGGTCGAGGACTTTCCGAAGTCCTGAAGAAAGAGAAGTCACTCATTGTCATGGAGGAGACAGGTGGTAGGAGCTCGAGAGGTTTGGGAGAAAGAACTTCAGAAGGTTTGCGGGAGCGAACAAGGATCTTCGTGAAGTCACGAAGAGAGATCTAAATATAGGTCGTCGGATATGGAAGGACGCATGGCAAAGGATCAATGCATCACTGATTCATAAGTTGGAAAAGAAGAGTCGAGAGGAGATGGGACTCTCGAAGTCTGATCTCGCGATTCGATCACAACTGTTGATCACGAGAAGAGCGAGGGCCATAGATCTGGTCCCGATGCATTCGCCGATTTGAAAATAAGGAAAAGGGAGAAAGAAGTTCATGGAAGTCCTGAAGTGCGGGGTCATTGAGGGAGTTGACCCACGGTCCTAGCCCATGGTCACATTAACGAGGAAGTCTAGCATCCAAAGGTAGCACTTGTCGGCATAAGAGTTGAAAGTGCAGGAAGAGGGTCCGCAGGTACCATATCACGGGTGCTGAGGAATAGAAAGAGGGGCCCGTGTCAAGTTGAATTCGGTTCCATTGAGATCTTGACGAGTCATTCGACTCGAAGACTTGAATGATCCTAGATTGGGAGGTTGAGCCAACCCTTTGGAGAAGGGGGAGGTTGGCGTCAGAGTGGTATCATAGCTTGAAATTGCCTCCAGAGTGTGGACGAAGGGAAACGAAAGAGAAAATATGATACCAGAGTGGTATAAGATCTTGATTTATCTCAGGAAGAGAGAAGGAGATACAAAGATAGTCTCAGAGCTTGGTTTCGCCTGTAGACATCAGGTGAAGAAGGAGACGAAGGAGCTGGTGCAGAGTTGATTTCTGTAAGCTAGGGAGACAGAGTGCGATGCTCTGTTGAAATTGTTGCAAGGTGTGCAGCAGATGGAAAGCATCCAGGTGGGCTATAGACAAGGCGAGATGGCCATTGACGATCATAAGCATGGTCGAGGGGAAGTCTAGTCAGAGAAGAGAAAGGCAGAGATGAATAAGGAGCTCAGTGAAATTCGAGCGCAGATGGAGGAGCTAGCATTCAAGATGTAGCATGAGTCAAAGGTACGCTGGAGGTACGAATGGACTTTGAAGAGAATATCTAAATGGACTGTTCAGAAGCTGTTGCTCAGAAGGAAACAAAAAGTGATAAATTTGTAGTTGAGGCATGTTGAAAACCTCGGTCATGAGAGAAAGAGATCTGGTAAGAGTCTCGTAGATTGCCAGGTGGGAAACGAGAAGGGATCGATGGATCTCATATACTGCCAGGTGGGTAGAAGAGACATTCCAGATTGCTAAGTGGGCAAGGGAGAAGAGGTGAGCTCAGTTGAGAGTTCATTGACAGAAGAGGAGGAAAGAGAAAAATCTCACTCAGATAGAGATTCATGCAGAACCATGAGTCGCGTGAATGAAGATGATGACAAGTTGGAAACTTTTATCACAGTGAAGGAGGAGGGCCAGAGAGACATTCTGATCATTGGGGGAGTTGAGATATTCCTACCAAACGACCGAGGAGAGGCTAACACAGATATTGCAAAGGCGACAGAAGGACAACCAACAAAGACTGTGAAGGAGGAGAAGGAACAAATATTGATGTCTGTCCTAACAGAAGGATAACACCTAGTTGAGTTATTCATTTAGAGGGAATTGGAGTTGAAGGCACTGGAGGATTGGTTGGGAAATACAAAACTAGAAGGTGGCTACCGAGAAATAGCCATGCCAACAGAGATACACCAACATGAGTCATAGCTAGGGGAAGCTAGAATGGGAACAATCGAAGGATTGGCAGGAGAAAATATGTTAGGAGAATAGGTAGATGAGAAACAGTTTAGTGATGAGGAGCCTGTAGGGATGAAGACTGCAACAGAGTGGTAGGATAAAGCCACAAAGGGTGAAGATGCCTTGTGGAGTTACTGTGATTCACCCATCGACAAGGAGAGAGTGCAGCAAGATAGTCTACAACAGAAGAACCAACCGATAAAGCAACTGGACAAGGTTATTGAGGAGATAAGAAAGATGATGTCGAAGTCGGAAGAGGAGTTGGTCAGCAAGAGGAAGCTGGATGAAAGGAAACCTGCACGAGAAACAGGGATGATGCAGGAGTAGTAGTGGCGAAGCAGAGGAGTCGAGAGACAACTCCAGGAGAAATTTTGGGATCTAGGTGGATTTCAGCCATGTTCGAAAGCTCATGATTTTTCCACTGTGGAGTATGATGCAGGAGCATCGCTCCATCTTAGAATGCTCCATCTAATAAACACACATGGTGCACATTCAAGGAAGAACATGCGTCGTTCTCTCATTTTTCCCTCAAGAATCCAAGGTGTGATCTAGGCATTAATTGAAGACAAGTTGGAAGAGCCAAATCGTGCTTTCACACAAGATGGAGATAAGGTCACCATTAATAGGCTGCTGACAAAATTAGATCTGTGTCTGATTTGGAGCAGGATCTCCATCATTGCAAATTTCCCTTTCGATAAGCATTAGGGATTGTGATTTGACACCATTTGTTAGCTTGCGAGGGAAGCTCATTTGAGCCCCTCTTGTATAAATATTTGTAGTTGTTACAAAGTAGAGGTTAGAATATATAAGGTTGTGGGTCGGCTTTGATTTAGACAATCCGTGTTGTAAAAGAGAGATACATAGAGCTGATACTTAGTTGTAGCTCAGACTTTATCCTTGTCAATTGACATTCCACCATTAATAGAAAAATGACAGTTTTTCCTGTTTTACATTTCTGTTCAATGGATGTTGTGTTACGAATGTCATTTGCATGTTTGTGAATTGTAGATGGATATCAGAAATCATTTGCAGGGATAGATATACATTTTTCTATCTGCAAGTGTGCTAAGTTAGGTCTGATTCTCTAGGCTAAGTGCAAGGAGTGCGCAACAGAGGGAGGAAACTCTGTAAGCCAATGCAAGGAGTATGTATCTGAACTTAGTGGAGTCATAAGAGAAGTTGCCAGGAGGGCACACTAGATTTATTTACAGACTCAGGGAGAAATTTCAAGGTGGTTAAGCCCCTTGAAAATAAAGACTATGTGAATGGAAGCACAATGCAGAGTTACTAAAGACTCTAGAATACTCTACCAGAAGGACACCGATCTTGCATAAGCATACCCAGGAACTACATGGGTGAAGGTGTAGAAGAATCCCAGAATTGTTGAATATTCTGGTGAAGGAAGGCTTTGCAAGAAGTGAATTGACAAAGGAAATGAACTTCCTTAAACCTTTCCGCAAGGCCAAGGGAGAATCCGTCGAAGAGCTGAGCAAAGTGCAAGGAATACAGCTAAGGTGTTGAGGGTTCTCCTTATAGGTTCATGAAGCAGAGTGAAAGACCGCCAGGAGGGAACGAGAAGCTCGCATAGGAACTTGGAACCTTGGAGGTTTTCAAGCCTAGCAAAGTCGCAGGAAAGTTGCACAGATTTTTGCAAGGAGTGCAGAAAGCCTTCGAGAACAGTCTAAGTCTTGAAAGGAAAAATTGCACTAAGTGTGCAAGGGAGTTGAGGACTTGCCAAAGTCCTGAAGACAGATAAGTCACTCATTTTCAGGGAGGAGACAGGTGGCAGGAGCTCGAGAGGTTCGGGAGAAAGAACTTCAGAAGGTTTGTTGAAGCGAACAAGGATCTTCACGAAGTCACGAAGAGAAATCTAAATCTAGGCCATCGGATTTGGAAGGACACATGGAAAAGGATTAGTGCATCGTTGATTTGTAAGTCATAAAAGCAGAGTCGAGAGGAGATAGGACTCACGAAGTCCGATCTCGTGATTCGATCACAACCATTGATCGAAAGAAGAGCGAGGGCTGTATATCTAGTCCCGACGCATTCGTCGATTCAGAAATCGAGAAAAGGGAGAAATCAGTTCGCAGAAGTCCCGAAGTGCGGGGTCACGAAGGGAGTTGACCCACGGTCCTAGCCCATGGTCACATTAATGAGAAATTCTAGCATCAAGAGCTAGTCCCTATTGACATAAGAGTTGTAAGTGTAGGAAGAGGGTCCACAGGTACCATATCGTGGGTGTTGAGGACTAGAAAGGGGGGCCTATGTCAAGTTGAAGTCAATTACATCGAGAGCTTGATGAGTCATTCAACTCGAATACTTGAACGATCCTAGACTGGGAGGTCGAGCCAACCCTTTGGATAAGGGGGAGGTTGGCGTCAAAAAATCTCTTCACACTTGGTAGTCCATTCAAATTTTATTCATTTGGATTCGAAACGTCGACAATCTATTGACAAAACTGTGGCCATTCCGATCAATCATGAAAACCCCAACCACAGAAATATTTTTAATCAATTTATTCATTTATTTTTTGAGGAAGTGATTGGGTGTGCAATCTTGGAGAATCCTACAATGAATCTCCCATAGTAACCAACTAGACCCATAAATAATCTAACCTATGAAATATTCTTTGGTGCGATCCAAATTTTAATTGCTTCCATCTTTTTTGGATCCACTGCTATGCCATCCTCTGAGATAATGTGCCCTAAATAATGGATCTTCTTTCGATAAAAAGTGTACTTACTCAACTTAGAATATAATTGATACTCTCTCAAAACTTGTAAAACATTTCCTCAAATGTTTCTCATGCTCCTCCTCCATCTTGGAATAGATAAGAATATCATCTAATAATACAATGACAAACTTGTCCAAGAAATATCTGAACACTCCATTCATTAAACACATAAATGTAGTCGATGCATTTGTCAACCCAAATGGAACCACTGCAAAATCATGGTGACCATACCTTATCTGAAAGGTTGAATTACTAGTATATTCTTCTCCGATTCTCACTTGATGATAACTTGATCTCAAGTCAATCTTGGAAAATATCTTTTCTCTCTTGAAGTGATAAAAAATATCATCAATCATTGGAAAAAGATACTTGTTCTTTACTGTAACCTTATTCAACTATGGGAAGTCAATACATAACCTCATAGTTCCATCCTTTTTCTTCACAAAAAGTACTAGGGCACCCCAAGACGAAACACTTGGAAGTATGTACCCCTTCTTCAACAACTCTTCTAGCTACATATGCAAATCTTTCAGCTCTGGTGTTCTCATGGGATTTTTGGACTTTGGGGAAGATCCACACATCAAGTCAATAGAGAAGTCAATGTTTCTCTTGGGTGGAAATCCTAGAATTTCCCAAAACACATCTTCATACTCCTTCAAAACTGAATAGTATTCAATATTTGACTCCTTATCCTTGGCCGACTCCTCCAAATGGGTTGCATATACTTGGAACCCTTTTCTAAAACTTATTTTCATATGCAATACTTAAATCTCTCTGACAGATATAGGTCTTGGAATGCCTTGGATTGTCCTTGAATTTACTTCTTCATCAAGACATGTGAAATCTTTCTTATACCAATCTAGGATAGCATAATTATTGTACAATGAATTCGTTAGATCCTAGGCCTGCACCTCTTCCTTCTATTCATCAAACCAACCCATTCATTTGTCAAACTAGATTCTAGTTAATTTTTCTTCATGGTGTGTTAAGTCATTTCAATTTGTTTTTTTTTCATCCCTTATTTGCTTTTTGTTAGTTGTTTTCTATTTATAAGGTCAAGACAAGTCTCGATTTGAATTGGATAAGTCCTATCAACATGGTTATATTACTGATGGATCACAAGAATAATAACTTAGGCCTATAAGTGAAAAAAGGTGTTGATTGCAAGAATGCCATCATTCTTGCAACCAAGAGACAGAGTCTATTTTATGATTTTTTATGTTTTAAAAAATATTTCAAAGTTTGAATAAAAGCACATTGTTGCCAAGATCATGCTCACATGTTCCTTGTACCCATGAGTTCGTGCACATTTGTTCCTTGTGCAGTTATCATTGCAAGTTTTGGGTGAATCCAAAGCAATGCATATCCTCAACCACCATTCTCAACAGAGGTAGCTAGGGCACGATGGTATCACCCTGTGAATGCTGATAGTTAAAAAGGGCAGAGCCAATAGGGCTCAAATTTTTCGAGGCTACATAGACATTTTTGTCAGGGGCGAGTTGTTCAAATTCATATGTGCCTTCAATGGACATCACACAAAGATTACCCTAATCTTTGCACAAAACTTTGATGGATTCCAGAATAAGATCAGGGACATAACCATCCACATAACAAAGCACTTCATCGCCGAAACATGTGCTCTCCCTATCAGTGGCGAGAGGTGGTTTAAAAAGTGGAAATTACCAGATGAAGTGTGAAATAAGTTTTTGGTGGCATAACATCAAAACCCCGATTGGGGCCAGGGAATCCCAATCCTTTGGTTGGAAGAAGAATGAAGGGGCATCCTGTCTGCAATACAAAGATATATCACTGGAGAAGGTAGGTTTTCAATTGTCCACTGTTATCACATTAGATTCCTCATGCATTTAAACAGTGACAAATAAATGAACCTCCCCTTCTACCTACTTAAAATCCTAACTAAGATGTCCAAAAGAATCCAGAATTACCTAGAAGCTGCTCACAAAAGCCTCTATCATCAGGGGTTTATAAAAATATTGGTTCTTTTCGCTCTCAACGAATTGGGTATGTCTTGGACATATTTTCTAGTGTATTTAGGGTTATAGGAAGAACAAGAAATTAATTAGCAACTAGAAGAACAACAGGTTGAGGTTCCCCAGGAAGATAGGGTTTCCATTGAACCTAAGAGTTCATCCAAAGCCACCCAACGTGCCAAAGAAAATATCTTACCCGCAAAAAGAAGAACCCGATCAGTTAAAGCAAAATCCATTACTCTAGAAAAAGAGGAAATTCCTCAAAGGAAATTGAGGTCATCTACATTGAAATAGAGGGAAAGAGAAAGTGGTAAGGTTTATGTCAAAAATTATGTCAGAAAGGGAGAAAAACAGGCTATCCCAACAGTCCAATCATCCTCTGAATATCTTGAGGTTGAACCTGTTCCCACTGATATGAAGGTAGAAAAAACTCCCAAATCGAAAACATACAAACAAAGGAGGAATAAGCAGGCCAATCCTGATATTTTTGCAGTTGAATTTGTGTCATTAGGAACACAGACTGAAGCGCCTCATGTGGAAAAACCGAGCAAAAAGAAAAAGGGGAGCCAGTTCCTAGAAATTTCGAGCAAATCCAATCGCAAGACCAGGATGACCAACCAGTTGAGGCTAAACTCTAAAGCCTTGTTTGATCCATCCTTAAAGGAGAAGAAGCCCATTGTGATTGATGATCAAGGCCCTAATGAAGACCCCTATGAATTCACCAACATGGAGGAAATGACCATCCACATCTTGAAGAAGATGCCATAGGGAAAGATCAGGCAAAAACATATCAAGGGGGAGACCTCAAGTGTCAAACCTATTATTTTGGAAACATAATACACTGTTGATCCACAACCAAAGAAATATTTGGTGGAAATTGGTCCAGACCCTGAGTAGGATTTTGAAGATATAAATCTAGAAACAAAATATGTCCCAGAGTAGGTTTTATAGGAGGCCAAACCAAAATCAAAGGGGAAAATGTTGATGGTGTATTAACCTGTGAAAGACACCATTGATGGAAAACCTGAGAAGAAACCCAGGTATGAGATGAGACCAAGGAAGGCCAAGCTCTCCATTGATCTCAATAGGCATGTTGAGGAAGAGCATGAACTCAAAAATGGGAGCAGAGTAAAGGCAGAGATCAAGCCTAAAATTGAATACGACAGGGATGTGAATGACACTAATCAACAAGTGCAAGCCCTCAAACAATAGAATGATAGGACGAGGTAGTAGATTGAACATCTGCAACAAAAAAACAAGGCTCTTGAGATGCATTATACAAAGCTATAGAAAAAATATCAAAAATTGCAGAAGAAACACCAAAAAACCCGCATGTTCTTGAAGGAGATCATTTGATGTCTACTACTGCCAAAATGCAAGAGGATTCGAAGCCTGTGCAAGATTGGTCTACCAGTATTCAAGTGTTGTCTCCAGTTGTTGGCGTACATGAGAATCAATGAAAAGTGAACAACATGTTACAACTTATGAAGACTCTTATTATGCAACTCTTTCACTTTGGTTATCAACAATAGCTCCAGTTACATTGATATCATCTTTTTGGTTTAGTTAGAGATGTGACTGCTAGTTGTAATAAATTTCTTATTTTGATAAAAACAATGTTTTGATTAAGGTCAAAGTGATGGGGAGTTATCCCTATGAACTAACACTTGAACTCAACTTCACTTAGTTTAAAGAAGTGTTCACTAATTGTAATTAGGAATGAATATTGAAGTTTATATCTACAAGATATGAATGTAATGTAGAGTGGAACTCTGGAACTTAGATCTGATATAGGTATTCGAACCCTCTCTTGATGGATAAATAGATGAATATGTGAATGTAAAGGGGTTCAACATTTTTTTGGGGTATCAAGCATCATGCTTTTAACTGGGCTTTGAAGTGTAAAACTGCTAAGTTTCCCATCCGATGAATATAATTTCTGGTGACACACTGTTTCTTCTCAAATCTTGTTTGTCTCATCTTATTTGAATGCATGTGAAATGTATGCAAATCATTGTTTCTTCTCCTTTCAACTATTGTATCAGTGAATTATTTATTGTCATACAACTTGATTTCAGCTATTGTTTTAGCAAATTGTTTACTACCATACAATCTATTTAGAGAATTTGTGTTCAGGTACATGTTTTGGATCTGAAATATTATTTCAAGTATGAAAGTTCATACAATAAGTGACAAATTGTATGCTTGTTAGTATTTCCTCTGTTTTATTTTTATATATTTATCTGCTTACCAGAATGCATGCCACTGGCTAAGGAAAACCTTGTAGTTGATGTTGTTGAACAATAAAACTAGATTTCTGTCCTTAAAGTTCATTCATCACCTAACCATCAAACAAATCAATAAAAAATATAAAAATCCAATCATTCCAATAATTGAGGTGGCCTAGATTTTCCCTTAGCATTCATGTGTAGACATAAATATACAATAATGTTGACTCCATTAATGTTCAATGCACAATCTTTGACAATATCATTGATTCTTCTCTTGGTTCCAGTGGCTAGCTAAACCAACCAAGAATTTTCATGCTTACATCTCTTCAATCTAAATATGTCAACCATATTAGGATCTGTATAGCTATGACTAGTTCCAGAATAAATCAAAATATATATGAGATGATTATCAATCTTGCCTTCCACTTAAATCATGTGGGATTGATAGTTTTCTTATCTATTGTCCAAGACTACATAAATCCTTGGCATGCTCCTACCCATGTCTTCCATTGTATCAACTTCCCCAAGTTTATGCACAATCCTCATCCTGTCTCCTTTATGAGAAAAATATTTATACATGTTGTCTCCCTTACATCTCCAACACTTTATAGGCTATTCTCTCAGTCTTTTCCCCATAGTATCTATCATATTGCGCTCATTTTTTTCTTCCTTCCCTTGCTTATATGACTCATAATTGTTCTTGAAGAAGGGTGGCTTGAACACTTTCCTCTGATCCATATTACCTTTATTTTTTTCATCCCAAGTTTTCTGAAAAGTCGTCCTTCCCTTATTTTGCTCATATAAATACTTAGCTTTTGTCATGGATTCCTCCAGATTCTCAGGTTCATCAAATTGAATTTTATCCTTGTAGAATGATGGAAACCCACTCAAGAACCTCTTAATTTTAACCTTTTCATCCTTGATGAAATCCACATACCTGAGAAGCTCCAAGAATTTCTTTTCATACTCTTCTATGGTCATGTTTCCAAGCTTGAGTTTGAAGAATTCTTGTATTTTCTTATCATAGTAATGCTTTGACAAGTACCACTGCTGAAAATACTTTTTGAAATGCTTCAAAGAGATTCTCTTTTCATTAATATTCTTGATTTTATTCAATTGGTCCCACGACATGGAATATTTCCCCTGCAAATGATATATAACAATCCTTGCTTCCATGTTTGATGAATAATTTTGCAGTTGAAATTTTTTTTTCATGCCCAACATCGAGGCTTCATCTTCTTCACCCTTGCTATGCTCTCCATCAAATGTTGGTGGCTTGTGCCTCCGGAGCTCTCCTTGAAAACTATCTAACTCATGCCTTATCCTTTGTGTTAGCATCTTTCTCATATACAATCATTAAGTCCTATTATACCACCTTTATGTATTTCACATAACTAGGATATAGTTATGATCCTAAGTGAGTTTCTAGATTCCTATTTTGCCTCGTTCTACTTTATCTCTTGATGAGGTGTTGAGGTGAGAGAAATTGAGGTGGTTTCATTATTGTATTATATATTGTATCGTTAAAATTAATACAATGTAAGTGAGATTGATTTATGCATTTTCCACCACTTCTTGTGTCTCGTGTCTTGTTTGATCTTGTCTTAATATTTTTCTCTCAATTTCTTCATTGGTATCATAGCTCCTTTGGTCTAAGGGCATGGTAGTTTTGAAATCCATGGTAGTTTTCCATGGAATATCTTGAAGTCGAAATTTAGAGATGAACATGAACAACAAAGCAAAGGAGAAGAAAATAGGAGCAACCGGAAAAGGGCAATAGAAATGAAGCTGCTTATGCCAATAGACTGCATATTGAGGAGTCAACGAAAGGTGATTTGCAAAAAAATAGGAGAGCTTGTTGCTATGTTGGATGGACATCATGAATCTAAACTGTGATATAAATCCATGGATCTCAACGCCACGAATGTGAAGGTATGAAATATTTCTTAGAAAACAAAATAAAATGAAATGCGAGTCGGTGGAGATCCAACATCTGCATCGACAATTGGACTCGATGTCTAGACTTTTCTTTTGAAAGTAATGGGGTCTCATTTCAAGTAATCTGGAAAGTTTTTTGGTTTCCAGTTTTGTATACCTCATCTCTTTGATCATGAATGTTGTTTATCTTCAAGGTATATTCTGAAAATCTCATGCATAGAATAACTATGAAATCATATGAGGTTGAAATCCATTTTATGCAATGTCTTTGAGTTTCCAACAACTTTCTAAAAATCCAACAATTCAAGCGATTTGAGATCTACGTAGCGATATGTCACCATGGATTCATCATTAGTAATATAAAATTCCCCACGGATCCGTGTAGCACAAGAAGAAAACAAAGAAATATGTTCAATATTCTTTGATCCGCATCCGCAACGATTTTCTCTAGCTACCTGCACACAGAACATTCAACAATCCATGTGAGATTTTATGCACTATATTTTTTAGTTGTTCAATGAAGAAACATGGAGGAAAATCAACACAATTGCATAATTTGAATTCGAAGCGGCCTGCTCAGATTTTCATTTTCATTTTTTCCCATCTCCTTCTTGTGCTTCAATCTGAGAAACAACGGCCCTTCCCTCATCGATCTGATCCATATTTAACGATTGTCGTTTGGCTTCTATTGGTTGCCTGTTCATACTGTTGTTTGCAACATTCAACCATAGATTCGAACCTGTTACCATTCCACGGATCGACTCACAGATCTAAATTATATGAATTTGTTGTAGTGACCCTCGACCGAATGTTTTTTGGCAGCCGTCAATGATAGAGGGTTCACGAAATTTCTTTTTGCAGAGACGCCAGAAACCCTCGGCGCCAACACAATTATTTTTTGATTTCCTTTCACTTTCCAGATCTATTTTGATTGCAAAACCCTTGTGCTTCATTTTATTTGTTATAATGGTATCATGAAGAAGCTATATGCTATGAACAGAGGTATGTAGAATAGCTCGTCAGCCCTGTCAGTTTGTGCAACTCGTCATTCCAGTCATTGCATAGATTCTTCTACTCGAATATTCTCTTGATCATTCACCAACATACCTCTCCTTTCATGGATCTTCTCTTGATGAATTTCATGTTCCCTCCACAGATCTCAATGATTTCGTGTCTTGATCTCAACGATTTTAGAGCCTAAATTTGGTAGTAGTTCACCTTTTCCAGCAGCCCGCACGGATGAACTCATGTGGAATCCATTGCTTTAGTGGGAATTCGATAAACAAACCGAACCTCCCTCCATAAAAGGGTGAAGAGGAAATCCCTCCTAAACAACAATGTCTTAGAGGTTGAATGTAGATCAATAACTTCATCCAGTAAAAATAAAGGGATCAAACTCAAAACCGCAAGAAGAACTCGAGGTGACAAAAGGAAGGAGGAATCGATCTAGTGATTGGGTGGATTTTCCACACATTATCGAACTGCGTTCCATCAGAACCAGAAGGCAATTTCCAATCTAATTTTGTAGATCTGGTTGAGTTCAAGATCACCCAGAAATCCAAAAATAAATCCATCCACTGAATTGTTCACATGTCATCATCAAATTTTGCTTAAAGAAACAGTGTCATTGTTTGCTATTGTATTGGATACTTTTTACACATCTGTCAATGCAAGAATCTCAGTTTTTCCATAATTATTTAGAAAACACAATGAAATAGGCAAAATCCTTCGATATTTATTCGCTCTTACCACCATTTTAGAGCTAAAGATTAATTCTTTTCCATCTTCATTTTGGAGATATTTTGATATATATCCAAAATTATGTGGGGGAAGATGTTTAAATGCTTAATAGGGTCTCTCCACATTCAAAAGGAGAACAAAATACAGGTTGAAAGGCTGATCTTGTATTAAATTTTTCATAAAATTATTTCTTTTATGATGGTACTTTGTCCTAGACTTGGCTTGAAATCGAATAAGGAGGTATAAGGATGATTTTGCTTGTTGAAATCAAATAAGGAGGTATAAGGATGATTTTGCTTGTGTGATGGTGGTTTTATTATGGTTGTTTTATGTGGTGATTTATGTCTATTTTTGACATTATCAAACACACAAGTTACAAATCAAGTTAATGACATCAATGCAAATATAACCAAATACGTGTGATCAAATAAGGAGGTATAAGGATGATTTTGCTTGTTGAAATAAAAAAGGAGGTATAAGGATGATTTTGCTTGTGTGATGGTGGTTTTATTATGGTTGTTTTATGTGGTGATTTATGTCTATTTTTGACATTATCAAACACAGAAGTTACAAATCAAGTTAATGACATCAATGCAAATATAACCAAATACGTGTGATCAAATTCCTACAAAGCATAATCAAGTAGCGTATTGAAGCAATTAAGTCAACAATCACATCAACAATGAACAAGTCAAGCTCATAATCGAATGAGAATTGAACTGAAAAGAATCATCACATTTGAGGATAAATTCAACATTGAAATCAACATTAATTGTAAACTTGCAAATAGTATGTTTTGTAAGTAATCAAGATAGACTATAGTTTTTTGTAAGTGTCCAATCAAATCAAGTTGAATTTCATTGTATTTATCGGGTGCATTTTTGGTTGAACCCGACACCCTCTAATTTTTGAGTCCAATTTTCAATTGTTGTGCCTTTCAATGAATCATTGTAAAATCACAAGTTTGGGTGCATTTTCGGTAGTATCCAACACCCTTAACTTTCTGGTAGCAAGTTCAAGCGAGCGAGTACAAGCGATCATGAAGAGAAAGTGAATGAGAAGTGCAAGCGAGCATGTTCAAATGGAGCGAAATCTAGAATTATTAGAGTTACTGAACACTCTAATAAACACTGCTGAAGACAATACATTCATATTTCACAAAGATAATCTTCAATCAATGATAAATTGTTTGCAAGTGACGCAATCTAAAGTTAGAATTCTTCAAGCACAATCATAGCTACTGAATGATGAGTTGATAGATCTCAAAAATCAATAGCCAGTGAAGTGTTCTGAACTAGTTTTTGTTCAAAACAACCCTATCTATGATGATGATGATTTTGATCAGCAGTCAGTGAAGGAGAATCTCAACAAGCCAACTTCAGAAGCAACTTCCAATGAACATGAATCACAAGTAGAAGATGCCAAAGAACATAGTGATACAACAAGTATAAGTAAAATTAAATGCAAAGCACGTCATCAAGTAAAAAATTCTCTTTCCAAGCCCATCATCAGAACTTGGGAAGAAATCAGCCACAACAAGCACATAATAGGACTTGGATATGACAAGAAAGTTACCTTTCATACTCCAAAATATTCAAAACGAATTCACTTCATTAGTGCAGGATTCCTTCAAGAAGTTTCAACTTCACCTAAAGTTTTAACTTCGTTCAAGTTCAACATCACAATGTGCAATTCCAACATTGTAATCGAGTTGGTCACATGGAGAGTCAATGTTTTGATCTCCATCCTTGCCAGCATTGTGGCAAGTCAAACCATGCATCAACTAAATGTTCCAAGAGGAAAAAACCTACAATATTGAAGATTCACTATGAGTGGATCGATCCTTGGAAATGGTCATCGACTGCCAAGCGATTGTTTAAGTCTTACCATAGAATCCAATCTCGAGAAAAGACCAATATTGCATCACATAACCTTTATTGTACCTGGAATAAGGGTATATAACTCCAAAGTGGTCCTATTATGGTGTATCTTTCAAGCATGGCCCTCACGAGATGAGATAACATGTGGTTGTTTCCACATTCCCACTTTGAGTTGCACACAAATGGAGTAAAAGTGAAACTCTCATGCACCTTAAGGGGGGAGAGTTCATAAATCCAGTGAAGATGGTTTATGAAACCACTTGTGGTCTCTCCTTTCAGCTGAAAAAGGGGGGAATTGATGATGGAATTGAAGATGGTTGTCAGATCAAAATTTTCGACAACAAATATGCCATATGGACATCAAATTTTCCAGATGGGAAATTGCAGTTCGTAGATGGCAGACTTTGGCAGATGATGGTTCAATATTGAATCATACACAAGGATTCTGATTTCGAGAGAAATGATGTGGACATTTGGTTCACCTAGATGGTCATTGGACCTAGCAGAGGACAAATGGATCCTTTTGCATTGCATCTTGGCATTGATTGAGTTGTTAGGAATTTTCATGGATGTGTCATATTTGTAGTTGATTCAGTTCTCTTGGTTCGCTCTCATCATATTGGAGTTCACATCAGCGAGAAAATTGTTGGCATTTTGGATCACATGATTACATAGTGAGATTTTCCATATTTCTCAGCATCCAAATTTGGTGGTTTTTCAGGTAGTTCTTCATTGTGGCTCGACTCAGGAGTTTCAACATGAAGACATCGAGATGTACCAGCTTATGCACTTGCTTTGTTGGTATTTGTTTTTGGACTTATGATTGAGGGGGGAAATGTTAGCCTCTTTCTCATATACAATCATTAAGTCCTAGTATACCACCTTTATGTATTTCACATAACTATGATATAGTTGTTATCCTAAGTGAGTTTCTAGATTCCTACTTTTCCTCCTCATACTTTATCTCTTGATGAGGTGTCGAGGTGAGAAAAATTGAGGTGGTTTTATTATTGTATTATATATTGTATCATTAAAATGAATACAATGTACGTGAGATGGATTTATGCCTTTTCCACCACTTCTTGTGTCTCTTGTCTTGTTTGATCTTGTCCTAATATTGTACTCTCAATTTCTTCACTTTGCACTCATTTTCTTCACTTTGATGTCTAAAAAAGGGTCTACTTGGGATGATCTATGATTTTGATAATGTAGATTCTCTTCTAGGTGAATGTCTAGGTGAATTGTGATGCATACTAACACTTATTGAGTTTGTTGGATAGACAGTTTTCGAATACAATTTTGGGAAAAATCCTAAGTATAGAAGAAGTGTGTAGAAGAGGTGCATAGAGGAGAAGAAGAAAGATGAGGAAGTGCACATATGAGATGAATTAAGAAGGATAGTGCATAGTAAGAAGAATAAAACAAAAAATAAATAAAAGAGAAGAATAAAGCATAATAAAGAAGGAGAAGAAAGCGGATGAAAAAGAAGAATAAAATCTCGATGTTCTAAAGATGGAAGTACACACAAAAGAAGCATGCAGACAAAAAAGAAAAAGAAAGAAACTGAACAACTAGTTAACTAAATTAGCCATGCAATGTAATGGGTTTTTGGGATGAACCACGTAGAGTTTTAAGCCATAGAATTGATGTATAAATATGTAATGGGTTGGGAGATTAGGGGTTCTGTTTGGTTCCTGTACATGAGATGTTTTTTTGGTTCCTGTTCTCTATGTATGAAGGTAAGGGATGATGCAGAGAGAGAGAGGCTTGCACTGTAGAGCGGCTAGGCTAGGAGAAGAGAAAGATGTCCAGGATATATCTTTGTAACCGTAGTGTGCAATCCTGAAGCACTTAATGAAATAAAAATAAAGAAGACATTCATTGTGGACGTAGTCTAGAGTTGGGTGAACCACGTTAAATCCCGTGTTGTATGAATTTTATGTGATTGCTTATGAATTATGCATGGTTGCATAGTAGATTAGATTTATATTATGACTAATCTTTTCACAAATAATCATGACTGTTACAACAATGATTTTATGTATTAATATGGAATATAATGATAATATGAATCTGAATTATTGAGTAAGTTAATAAAGAATAATGATAGATTTACACACACAAAAATAATAAGGAAGAATGAACCGAATGATTTCCTCCCATTCCCCTACTACTGCAGAGCCTGGTTCTTGCAGTCCCAATAGATACCTCAGGTGAGACTTCATTTGCGTAAGCAGGTGATGCCGAAAGGGTCGGTGTCTGGTGGATTTTATTGGTCAAAGATAAATTGAACCTAGGGTCTTACAAACTACACACAGTTCCAACAAATGGTTTTGTTACTGGGACCCATAATTTGCTATCGAGGGGATGTTTTGGAGGTTGACTAAGAAAGAGATCTCAGAATGGCTGGAAAGGAAGGAATGGGAGTTTGCTTGATAGGAGAATATAAACCATCAGATGAGTGACAAGCAATGGATAAAAATGTATGTGTTCATAGATTTTCATGAAAGTTTCTTTGGCGAATTTCCAATTATTCTGATTGAGTGGCTAGAAATATTAGTGGAGAAAACTGGAAGGTACAGAGCTACAACGTCGAGGAATTGGACTCCTCAATTGGTAAGATAGTTGAATTATGTAAGTAACCCAACTATTCGTGCAATTGATTTTTGGTTGGATAGCATACTAGGAGGATATATTACAGAGTTTTCAATAGATTGCATTCAATCATACAGTGTCACAGAAAGGGACTTTTTCAAAGATTCACGTGGGAGGTTCCTAAAATCATTAGGTACGTGGATACACATGCTATTGTGTGACAAGTGCATGATGATAATGGAGTATGATTTCTAAGGGGATTTGCACACATAGGGGAATCGAGGGATGACAAGAGGATAGTCTGAGAGAACAAAGGAAGCGATGAAAAAGGAAAGGAGGGACTGAGGATGCAAGAAGGGGGTACACCAGTGGAAGAATACAAGTTTGGAGTATTGTGCAAAGGAAGGAAGTATAAGAGGCAAAAGACTAGGGTTGAGAAAGGAGATACATGTAGTGAGCAAGATGGGAGAGAACCTTTCCAAATAGTCCGAATCGTGGAGGTACCATATATAGGATGAGAAGAAGAGGAGTTTTAGTCCAATCCAGTAATAGAATAACCGGTAATTCCTACTTAGACAAGGTCCTGTGTCGAATCCACAACCCAATGTGCGTCACCACAATCAGAATTAACAATTGAATACTTATCAAAAGAAATTTTATTTATCCAGGGAGGACATAGTAGTAGCAATCATAATAGTGGAAGTAATGCACAGAGTCAGAGTTCGAATTAGAGTCAACCAACATCACCAAGCAGAGGGAATACACAAGCAACATGGCAGGGGTAGACAACAGCCTTATAATTCCTAAGTTCTAGAGAGTGGGGTTAGAGGATCCATAACAACATTCGTTTGCCTGCGAAATGATTTGGGCCGCTAAGAACGTACAAGATGAGGCTGTGAAGATTGCATGATTAGCAACAACATTTAGAGGCCGTGCAATAGTATGGTATATGAAGGTGCAGAGAATCACACCTACATGAAAATCCAAGACTTTGGAAGAGATAAAACAAGAACTGTTGAAGTAGTTCAAGAAGCCAAAGTTAGAGTCACAGTACATTACAAAACTGAAGGAGATTAAATAGGTGCAAACAGAGATGGTATGGGATTTCGACTAGAGGTTTAAGGATGTGATGGGTAGATTGAATTTCTATATCCTAGATCAACAATATCAAGAATGGTTTATTGCAGGGCTTCTACCACACATTTGTAGGCCGTTGATCCAACATAAGGTTTCGTCGCAACCCAAGGAACTAGAAATTGCAATGAAATTGGAATAATCTCCGGTAGGATATAATGGGGGAATGTCGTAGGTTCAGACACATTTGGTTGCATTGACGATTCAATTAGAATAATTGACAAAGAGAAAGGATAAATGCAAGCAAGTTTGGTGTACCAAATGCATGATTGAAGGACATAACAAGGAAGAATGCCCAACATTCGTGTAGTATTTGGCGATGAGAGGGCCAAATCCATTATTGGGAGGAGGATATTACAAGATATGTAAGAAATGGGGCCATCACCCAATTGCGTGTCCATTACTACAAAATTATTAGAGCACCCCAAGGAAATTGTTTTGTAATTTTTGCACATCATTGGGACATGAAGAGAAGTATTTTTGTGCGTTCGACTTAATGAGGGAGCGCACATAATATATGTACAAGATTGAGGAGGATAATGTTGCAAAATAAGGGGGTGGTATGCAATATAATATTCAAGGAGAATTTAATCCAGGGAACAAAGGAAAATTTGGGAGAGGCCGAGGTAGAGGAAATTTTTGTAGAGGAGGAAGAGGACTGATTATATGTTATTATTGTAATCAACCCGAAAAATTGGCCTGCAACTATCCAAATCCATGTACAACATGCACATATTGCAGAGCACTAGATCATGCAAAATAATATTGTCCCCAAATCATTGCGAAATGGTAGGCCAGAGGAAACCAGAACCAGAATCCAAACCAAAATGTATAGAAAATATCAATGGAAAGACACAACGAATGACCAAGAATAATGGTTGTTACACATGGAGGAGCTAGAACAGGGGTTGATATCATGAATGAAGGAAAGAAGACTGAACAATGGGTAAGGAAGTTAGTAGGACCTATGCAAACCTTCAATCCTCAACAAGAAAAGGAGACATATCAAAGAGAAAGAAAATAAGTATTCGGATTGGAGTGGGGAGTGTCAATGTCAGCTGCGCCTCATGTAGAAGATCGTGCTATGCCAAAGAAACTGATTGGAAAGGTAAGTACGCTAAAAACATTCTTGAAAATTTGTGTAGGGATAACGAAGGATGAAACTATGTTGAGTACATTATATGACATGATTGATCACTACACATGAGGAAGGGAAAATCTTGTCGCACAAAGGATGGTAAACTAGGTACTACATAGGAAAAGGACCAACGAAGAATTCAGATTTAGTGCGCAAATTGGGGAGTATGATGTGGATAATGTTATCTTGGACTTGGGGTCTGACGTGAATTTTTTACCTAAGAAGACATGGGAGTTGATGGGAAAAACCAAGTTCTTATGGTCTCCTGTTCAACTAAGGCTCACAAATCAACAAAAAATAGTATTGATTGGTTGTTTGACAGGAGTACCCGTGAACATAGATGGGGTGTGCAATGTGGCATACTTTGAAGTTATTGATATCATGGATGAAATTCAACTATATCCAACACTGATGGGACTGGAATGGGATTTTTATAACCAGATGATCATCAAATTGAAGAGGAGGAAGATGATATTTGAAGTTGGATATTTGAAAGTTACTGCACCCTTGGACCCATCATAAGGAAGAGATATGTAGAGCTAACTAGAGGGAATGACATTGAAAACTTGTACAACATGATGAAGCGAATGGATGATTATTTCAACCCTTCAAAAGATGGTGTGCTAATTTGGTGAAGTATCAATATCAGTTCACGTGCATCAGATTCTAAAGAAGGTCTAGATCATTGGAAACATAGAATGCATGAAGAGTCAACTAGACGATGTGCACGTATAACCCGATTCTTGTGCTAGATTGGAACATAGATATGTGATACACCAAGGTATGATGGATTAACTGATATAAGAATATTTATAAAGGAATTTGAGTTGCAGGTACCCGAAAAACAAATGATGTTATCCCTAGATGTTGTCCTAAAGGTGACTCCAACCAGATGGTGGGATGCACACATAGAAGGAATAAAAGACTGGTCACAGTGCAACATACTAATGCAAGTAAGGTTTGGCACTGATGAAGAAAATATTGCACAAAAGTATACATGAGAGAGTGATCCAACGGGTCATGTTGAACAATGCAAGGCGTTATGGATTTCAATACCATAAATAGAATGGACACACAGATTTATACACACATTGAACATAATTCCAAAGAACTGGTATTTGGAATTAGAAATTCCCAGGGAGAAAAAAAGATGGGAAGAATTGGTCTAGAGGTTCAAAATAAAATTTACATTTGAACACGAATCTTCATAAATAGATGTAGTTCTACAGGCCATTCGAGCTAAAATATTTTCAGAAGAAGGGCCGCTAGAGGTGGTACTAGTATGTAGTGTGCATAGAGCCAAGATGACTATCCACGATTTATTGGAGTATTAAAATGTGGCTAAGGAAGAACATGATGAAGATGATTCAAAAAACATACAAGTACCTGAGTCAAAAGGAGAACAAACAATAGAAGGGCCAGAAATTTAATCCATTGCATATATACAACCTATAAAGACATGGAAGGTAAACATTGGGATGATAGAGAATCCCAAGTTTGCACAGATAGGAGATTATTGGAGTGATGAGATAGTCAAGAAGATTGAAAACTTACTGTGAGAATATCAGGATCTATTCCCAATGACATTTTCAGAGATGAAGGGAATAACATGAGACTTAGGCGAGATGTAGATCCCACTGAAACTAGGAGCTAAGATAGTGTGATAGAGGCCTTACAGGTTAAATCTGAGGTACACTGATAAGGTGAAGGATGAAATATATAGGATGTTGGATGCAGGAATCATTGAACTGGTAGAAGAATCCGAGTGGATCAATCCAATGGTAGTAAAGGACAAAAAGACAGGAGGAATCAGGATCTGTGTGGATCTGAGGAAGCTGAATGATGTGTCTTTACATGACCCTTTCTCAACACCATTCAGGGATGAGGTACTGGAGAATGTAGGAGGAAAATAAACATATTCTTTCATATATGGATTCTCGGGGTACCATCAGATAAAAATTGCACAAGAGGATCGCCACAATACCACTTTTGCAACTGAGTGGGGAGTTATCAATATATAGTAATGCCATTTAGATTTAAGAACACCCCTATGATGTTTTCCAGATTAGTGGTTGCAAAATTCAAGGAATTTATCCATAAGTTCCTTGAAGTGTACTTGGATGATTGGATTGTGTTCAATATATTGAAGGATCATATAGAAGTCCTTAGGATAATGATGGATCAGTGTAGAAATTGCCATATTTCGATGAACTTGAAGAAGTGTATATTTTGTGCACCCTTTGGAATTCTGTTGGGACATGTAGTATGAAAAAAAAGATTATTAGTAGATCCATCCAAGATTGCAGTAATTTTGGAGTTAGAACCCACTACATTAGTCAGACAACTGAGGGAAACTCTAGGTCATATAGGATATTACAGGAAGTTTATCAAGGGATACATGGAGATTAAAAAACTAGTGGAAAAGTTACTGAATAAGGAAGCGAAGTTTCAATGGAATGAGGACTGTCAGAAGGGATTAAACACCTTAAAGAAAAAAATAGTAACTACACCAATTCTGATATTTCTAGATTGGAACAAAGAGTTCCATGTTCATATAGATGCATCTTCCATAGCGTTGGGAGCAGTATCTCAACTAGGGGAGGGTGACATAGATCACCCAATTACTTTTGCAAGTAGGACGTTGTCTATAACAAAGAAGAATTATATTACCATGGAATGAGAAGGATTGGAAATGGTATATGCATTACAAAAATTCAAGCATTATCTATTGGGGTCTCACTTTAAGATGTATACATACCATTGTGCATTAAAATACTTAGTCAATAAGCCAGTGTTAGGGGGGGAGAATATGCAGAATACTATTATTATTTCAGGGATATGATTTTAAGGTTGTAGTGAAACCAGGGAAGATGAATGCAGGACTGAATCATCTATCGTGCATATTTTCAGGTGAAGATGTAGGAAATTTAGATGATAGCTTCCCAGATGAAAAATTATTTGTAGTAAAGATGGTGGATGATCACATCTTAGACATTGTGTAGTTTCTAAGTATAGGTATGGATCCATCAGGCATGATGGTTGTGGAGAAGAAGAAATTGGTAGTAAAAGCAACAAATTATCAGTTGATTGCAGGGAATCTATACAAGTTGGGTGCATATGGAATATTGAGGCGATGTGTGTTGGAACATGAGAGTCTGATGATACTTGAAGAAGTGTATGATGGATTGTAGGAGGACATTATGCAGGGAGAGAAACTTCAAAAAAATTTTGTGCGCAGGGTTTCGGTGGACTACACTTCACAAAGATGTGAATGAGTACTGTCAATCATGTGATGTATGTCAATGAGTGGGAAAGCCATCTAGGAGGGAAAAAATGCCTTTGGATCCACAGGTTACACTGAAAAAATTTGAAAAATGGGCCATATACTTTGTGGGACCAATAAACTCACAAGAAAGAAGATCAGGAGCAAGGTACATAATCACTGTGATAGAGTATTTGACAAGGTAGGCAGAAGAAACACCAATTACAGATTGCACCGAAGAAACTACTGTGAGATTTTTGTTCAAGAATGTAGTCATAAGGTTTGTATTTCCATGCATATTACTCAATGATCAAGGAACACACTTTATGGACAAGACTATTTCATCATTGACTGAGGAGTTCCAAATCCATCATCAAAAGAGTACCCCATATCATCCTTAGGCCAATGGAACAATGGAAGCTTTTAATAAGATCTTGGAGAATGCTTTGACAAAAATTTACAACGTAGGGAGAGACGATTGGGACTTAAGAGTTCTTGCAGTATTATGGGCTTATAGGACTACAAGTAAGAAGCTCACAGGGCAGAAACCTTTCAGGTTGGTCTATGGGCAAGAAGTAGTGATGCTAATGGAGTTTATTCTACCTAGCCTGCACATTGCAATGATCACTAAGCTACCATACTCTGACGCATTAGAGGATAGACTATCACAGTTGGTACAACTTGAAGAAGATCGGTTTGTCGTAGGATTCCATCAGTAAGTTCAGAAAGAAAGAGAGAAGGCTTGGCATGATCGACACATTAAACAAAACAAATTTCAAGTGGGAGATTTGGTATTATTTTATGACAGTAAGTTCATGCAACATTCAAAAAAGTTTAGAATGCATTGGTTGGAACCCTATGTGATTCAACATGTCACAGAGAAAGGTGTTGTTTAGTTGGAAACCCTGAATGGAGAGGTCCTCAGAGGAATGGAGAATGGAAGTCAGGTTAAACTCTATAGAGATGACCGACACTCTTTTCAATAATCTGGATTGTGCCATAACATATAAATTATAGTAGTTGTACCATAGTAGTAAGAAAAACAAGGAAAACAAATAAAAAGTAGAAAAAGGAAGAAAATAAATAAAAAGTAGATATAGAAAAAAGAAAAAAGAGTATTAGAGTACCAAGGCATAAGAACTTGTACAGAAGGAATGGTTATCACACATCAGAATAAAACCATGCCAATTTCGAAGACAATACACATAAGAGAAAGAATAAAAAGAACACAGATAGAACACCAAGAACATTTGTGTGTTTGGCAATGAGAAGACCGTGAAAATCATTAAAGCAGGTAAACAACAGCTGCAAAGAGGAAGTGACAGGTCATAAAGGCATTGTATAACCTGAAATGGTAAAATCCGTTGGAGATCACGACATATTGGCAGTACGAGGGAAAAATCACATGATGGATTTGGTAATAAGGATGCATTTATGAAACAACTCATCAACCACATTGGTGGATTGGACAAGGTCATTAAGGCAGGATGAGACATACAGAGTTTGAAACAAGGCACAAAAACAACAAAAAGTCATTAAGTGTAATCCATTGTTACATGCAAGCGAGAGAAGAATAAAGAGAACCAGAGAAAATTTGTCTGCACCTGAGTTGAGCTACAACTACAAGAGCACAGATGCCAAGCTAGTATAGAAATCCATCAAAAAATTTGAATGGCACCGCCCAAGGTTGGAGGACCATTTGCAACAGTGAAAAACCAAGAAAGACTACCAACAGAGACACAAGAGGTCGAGGAAGTAGTCAGAGCTTCAACTTCGGTGTCACAGGTGAGTTTTCACAAAGATTACCTATCCCCGAGGATGGATGATGTGCCACTGATACATGTACCCACCAATGGGAGTACCCATTGTTGACATCACCAGTTCCACCTGGTGTAAGAACCGAAGGAGAAATGCTCGGAAATATTGCCAACCTAAATTTTATGGACCATGACATCACTGATGCAAAACAATTCCTCGAGTTGGCTAGGGAAAATTACTTTCACACTAGGAGTGTACTAGGTACAAGAGAAATATTGTTGAAGACATAGGAGTGGGAGACAGGGTTGGAGAAGGAGGGTATATTGAACTTGTTGGAGATTCCACATTTTAGGTGAAGTGTGGAAATTAATGCATGTGTGAAGGTGTTTCTAAGCTATGTTCATGGGGGGACACTCTGTCTTGATCCCCCAGTATCAATCAATACTACGCTGATTGAATGTATTACATGACTTTCAAAAGCTGGCGAGGATCTTGCCTATTATTCAACAAGGTGAGAGAGAGAGCCCTCTCCGAGTTGATGAAAGAAAAATTCCATACACACAGAGGAAAGTGGGGGCTGGATGTGAAGAACATCAATGATAAAAATGTTAGGTTTTCGACGTAGGTATTGGCCTACAAGCTACTACAAAAATGTAGCAAAGATGAAGTACCAACTGCAGTCATTGCCGTAGAGAAATGTGTGGAAGGGGTTCAGATGAACTGGGCCACCTTCTTGGTGAACCAGTTTTTACAGGATTGCACTAAGGCCCAGAAAAAGGGCACAAAATTCCATTATGCATGGTTGTTGATATTGATTATGCTAGTCGGGTGGCAAGAACTAGGGTACTACCAAGACATGCACACATTAGGCATAGGAAATTTGGATGGGATATATGCCATCTTATGGAATACGACGATTAAAAGAAGACAATCCGACCCTAATGCCACAATTTTTGTATACTTGGAAAATATCACGCATTTGGTTGCACACACACCACACATATCAACATAGATGGTAGAAACATATAAGGATATTGTACGGTTTAGAGAAGGCATGCACGACATGTACGTGCAGGCCAAGAAGGATCCAATGCACCAATGGTTTAAAACTAGTTATAGGTTGAAAACATAGGACGTGAGATTGATAGTGAATGACTGGGAAGAAGTCTGGAAGATCCCATCAAAGAAGATATGACAATCGAAAGAGGAAGAAGAACAAGATGACGAGTAGGAAATGATCAAACTACTGGCACATTTGATATGCCTGGCCCATCCACCGTAGAGTATCAACAAACATGAGTAAAAAAAAAGGATAAGGGGAAAGAACTTGCAGGAGGGGCACGAAAAATGATGAAAGTGCATAAAGAAGCCCCAGTGTATACTTTAACAAATGATGATATGGATAGGATTGGATACTAGGTATGGGATTCCGTAGAAGAAATAGTGGAGGAGGCAACAAGGAAGAAAGTAGAACAACAACAAAAAGTACAAGATCAACTGGAAACACAACAACAGATGTTGGAAGCAACGTGCATCACCAAAGAGATTAGAACCGAGGTAGGACCCTCTAGTATTCCAGTAAAGGAAGCAAACAATGGACATCCGACCTTGACTTAGTTAAAAACCAAACACAAGATACTACAACTTGAGACAGATGCACTGGAAATTCTGATGGCTAAATTGCAACAACATGTAAATGCACTAGGACATCTGAACCTAGTTGTATCAAGGATTCCAATAGAAAGACTACATGACTTGCAGATATTCTTACTATAAGAGATTAACAACAAAGGAGAGGAAGCAAAGAAAGAGATGATCAAAATGATGGAGGAAAGGGTTCAATTGCAACAACAATATGAAGTTGTGCTTCAACAAAAGAAGGAAGTTGAAGGCTAGGTGGAGGAGGCACTGAAGGAAAAAACCGAGGCCGAAGAAAGGGTCAGGAAAGACCTTAAGGAGAAGGATGAAGTTGAGGGTATATAGTAGAAAACCCAAGCATTTGTCCAAAAACTATACAAGGCAATTCCAAAAGTCCCCACAGTAGTAGAAGATACTATGGAGGAACAAGTCTTAAAGATTGATGAAGTCATTAAGGGCTTCAGAGTGAAGATTCAAGACATACAATTGCAGAGCATGCTAGGAACACCATTGGAAGTGTGAGAAGGTAGATAAATAATGGCGACAACAACAATTACCAACATTAAGAGGATATAAGGAGAATGCGCAAAAATATGTGAGGAGAGCACACATGTTTGGACAAAGTTAGTAGAAGACCCTGAGATGAAGTCCATAGAGGTCAATTTAAGAGAAGCGCAGGAACATGCATAAAAAACGTCAAAAATGGATACTACACTGCCACCAGTGGATCGTATGAAAACCATTTTGGATCAGAGACAGGGATATGTAGAAGTGGAGAATATGAGGAATCAAAAAAATATCCTTCAACAACGATTGGGACCACTACAGGAAGAAGCAGTGAGGATAATAGGGAAGTTGGCCACTGTGTAGGGAAAGGTCAAACATGCAGCGTATGAAGCAGAGGAAAAAATCATAGTATTGACTGCGCAGGATGCCGAGGAGAACACACAAACAAAGGCAGATATAATCAAAGAAGTGGAGGTAGCAAAGAAAACCTCACAAAATTTTATTGCAGCATGGAAGAGCAAGAAACATGGCTGAGTGGCTCAGAATGAGCCATAGGTGAGTCTTGGGGGCCTATTGAATAAACAATTTTGGAATACAATTTTGGGAAAAATCCCTAGTATAAAAGAAGTGCACAGAGGAGAAGAAGAGAGACGAGGAAGTGCGGATCTGAGATGCATTGAGAAGGACAATGAGTAGTAAGCAGAATAAAAAAGAAAATATAGCAAGAGAAGAAAGCGGACAAAAAAGAAGAATGAAAACTCGATGTTCTAAAGATGGAAGGATGCACAAAAGAAACATGCAGTAAAAAAAGCAGAAGAAAACAATCAAACAACCAGTGAACTGAATTAGCCATGCAATGTAATGGGTTTTTGGGATGAACCAAATAGGGTTTTAAGCCCTAGAACTGATGTATAAATATGTAACAGGTTGGGAGATTAGGGGTTCTATTAGGTTCCTTTCCATGATATGTTTTTGTGGTTCTAGTTCTTTGTGTCTGAAGGTAAGGGATGATGCAGAGAGAGATAGGCTTTCACTGTAGAGCGAAAAAATTAACAACTATAAGAGGAAAAAATTATAGGAAGACATGCAAAAAAGAGAGAGACTAGACAAAGGTGTATACCTAGGTCTTAACAATAACTAAATATTATCCATGATAACTTTATGTGATAACACCTTCTTATTTTTAAATCACTAGTTGGTGATGAAATCCAACGTCACGAGATCAAGACAAGAAGGGGCTAGGATAAAGAGGGTGGAAAAGTTACGTTGACGGCCTGCTTAACAGACTTATGCCCTAGTGCAAGCTCCCACACATAATCATGGGTATACCCTCCAAGGAGCCTGAGTGATTTTATTCAATGTCGATTCCATGTACCGTGAAGACTTTCCCCTCCACAGTCACCTCATGTGAAGACCCTAAAGAGATAGGATACTAAGGTTACCAATTATGACAATGATGCCTGAGGAAGTAGTCGATAGTCTGATATACACACAAGGGCAAGGTATCTAAGCCCGAAATCGCCTCGAGAAGGTCCACGCAAGATTTTATTCTCAAGTGACCCCCAATAATACATGCAATCACTACACTAAGACCAAAAAATAAGGGTGAGTAAGTCTGTTGTCCCTAATGCAGCCTTGTGATTGACTCTTGTGTTAGAAGGGAACCCAGGACAAAATGTAGCAAGTGGATTTAAATCTCCCTATCACAAGATACTATTATGTGTTTTGATGCTTTGGAGAGTATTCCTCACAACCTATTCTAAAGAACTATCCTAGCTAATGTTGGTATATAAGAGTTCTATAAAATAAAAGTTACTAGATAGATTTTAAAATTATGCTAAATTTTAATGGTTGTTGCTTAACTCAAAAAGGAAGCGGAGATAAAACTGATGAAGTTCTTTACCTTGACTCAACAATATGCAAAGAGAGATGATATGCAATCTTTTCGTTCGATGAACTCTAATTACATAAGGGAGAAGGTTTTCTTTTTCTAGAATACAACAAGTTGCAAAACACAATTCCTTCAATCTTTGAACGATCTTAATGCCAAACAATCAAAGTTATCCAATTTTCCAATTTTCTCTTTTTAAACAAACACTTGAATGCAAATATTTCTTGTAAACACTACCAATAGAAAAACAAACTTCAATTCTTTTTCTTTTCAAATAAAAATAGATATCTGAATAAAAAAGAGAAAGTTGTCCAAGAAGATGAATGCACTCACTACGCAATTTCCCAAACTTAACTCATAATGCAACCAAAAATGTAAAAGTAAGAAAACTTATTTGTCTAATGCAATCAAAAATCGTTTTCAAATCAACAACAATCCAAAACTCAAAAATATCAATAACAACTTATCTGGAAATCACTCAAGGATGAATCCTAGAGATTATAACCTTGTAGCAAGAAGTGAAAGATAAAAATATGAAGCTTATGAAAAATACTCTCAACACTTGAGAAACGATCAAATTCAATTAAAAAATGCAAACCAAGCTGTGAATAGTCATCCAACAAGACCAAAAATTCATCCCAAGAAATGATAAAAAATCTGGGCAAAGAGGAAAAATTAACTGTCACTCAAAAAATTTCTTCAGGAATCATCGTAGGTTGCATAAGGGCACAGTTCGACGTCGTCACCCTGGTTTTCAGAACAGGGTGTGACGATGATTGAACGTGAAAGAAAATTAAATAGAGGACAGGGTTTTCCAATGAACTTTCAAGACCAGGGAGTCAACATGGATCACCCAATGACTCAGAGAATGAAAAATCAACTAAAAGCAGGAAAGCTAAAAGAAAAAAGGAAGAAAATACCAAAAGAGGACGTTCCCCAATATGGTCGCCAATTTTGTTATCAGAAAAATAGGTAAGTGGTAACACAAACTAATCTTCCTAACTTCAACAAGAAATTAGAACAAAGCATAACAAAATACAAGCTTCTCCTTAGATTTCATTGTAATGTAAACTAGTTCAAAGAGGGACAAATGACATACTGTTTAAACGTCGTTTGATCCTCACTAGTATCATCCTTTCTCCATATTTGGATTTGTGGGATGTTGAACCTATTAAGAAGCACAAACCAACAAAGAGAGAGAATAACAATATATATATTCCAATGAAACCTATGCATAAGATCAAGGAGTTATACAATAAAAATGGAGACACTTTTATTGAGAAGAAATGTATCACTGCATTATATTGGTGAAAGTGGAGAATACAACCTATGCCTTGATGTTGCAAGGTCCCTTCCAATGGCCCTTTTCTTCAACACACACACCTTTGCTCCAATGATTTTGATGAAGGGTATTCACAACCTGACTTGGAAAGCTAAATCAAAGCTATCACAAGTACAATCTTCAACAAAATTCTTCATGCATAAGACAACCAAGCCTTTTCCATGAGATATCCCTCTTTATATAGAGTGAAGAGAGATGGATGAAGAGATTAGGATAATCCCACTAAATCAGAGAAATGAGTGAGATCCAAACCGATCGGAGGCCACCTCATCCTTCTAGAGATTCCATTCTAGAACCTTCGAGAATTTCACCTTTTTCCTTTGCTTGAGCATCGTCGCACCCTAAACACAAGCAACCTATGAGGACACCGCAGTACACTGTGGTGTAGCATGCGATGATCAAGGATCGTCGCACCCTTATCATTTGGCAAGGTGTGAAGATCTTCTTTGATAGGGTTTTTAAGAAAGGAGATATGATTCTATTTCTCAGGGAGAAAGTCTTATTTCTTCAGTAGCTTTAGGGAACAGGGGGTGACCAAAATAATGTGTAACATGTTTTTGACCATGTTTAATAGTAAGTCATGGATACTTTTTCATTTTTCTTAGTAAATGTATTTTGAGGTGGATTTTTGTGTATATTATGCCTTTTTTCTCTAATGTCTATGCCAACACATGTGTGTACCATCAAGCAGGTTGAACTTCATGAGTCAATGGCATCAACATCCTAAAAATGGGGAATTTTGTCTCCCTCAAAGAACTACTAGCCAAGAATCAAGGGAGATTGTCCCCACCTACCTTTAGAGTGCTTCTTGTTCATTAATACCCACTCCTGATCAACAATAGTTTGAGATATAGATGTAATTGGTTGAGATTCCTCATTTCCCCACTTCTCTCCTCAATCTAAGCAAGGGAGGTCAAACTCTCAAGACTATACATAGACCTCTATCCTAGGAGAGGAGGAGACCAATTTTTGGAGAATATTGTATTGAGACTTTGTTCAAAAGACTTTTGTTAAGACTTAGAGTCTTTTTTCTCTTTGTGTACTACCTATGTTAAAAGAATAAAGATGGTATTGCTTTCAACTTATTAGAGTTCTTTCAAGGTTCCTTGTGCTTCTTGAGTAGGGCCCACTCAAGAGGGCTCAAGGACCTTGTTGCAATTTCTTTAGTTTTTATGCATGTTAAGATAATGATTAGTTAGATTTTCATTCCTTTATAATCTAAAAGTAGTATTGCATGATTAATTGTGTTTTCTTTCATATTATCATTAACTAGTTTATGACATCAAACATCCTGTAGAAAGGTTCAATAGCCTATTGGAACACTCTTGGGTGTCTTCTCAAGGCCAAGAATCTCAGATCTATTCCATGTTATTATAGTCTAGCTTTGTTGATGCTTTAGAAGACTTACACTATCTTTCTAGGCCTCATTTTGGCTTTCTTTAGGATTTTCCTGTAGAAACTACATAGTTCCTATAGAAATTGCACAGTTCATGTAGAAATTGTACACTTCTTGTAGAAACCTCATGTAGGATTATTTTTTTTTCTAGATTCGAGTTTATATTAATCTTCTTTTAATAAGAACAACAATAAAACATTAAGAAGACATATGGATTGCTATTGATCAAAGGTGTTATCACATAAACTTGTCAAAACCTTAAGGGTTTGTGTTTTCTACCTAAGCCTATATTTTTGCCTGTATCTCATCTTTTGTGTAGACCCGATTGTAGGTTTTCCCCTCGGTTTTTATTTTTTCCTCTGTCTTCCTTCGTCTGTTTGATCGACTTGTTTTCTCTAAGATCCATCAATTTTCTCTTTACCTCTGTCACTGATCATTTTTTTTCTCGAGCCCTTAGTCAGCCATCCAAGTATTCATTTATAGAGATCACAACCATAAGCACAAGTGCAACACTTAGAGTGGTTTGATATGGATTCAAATCAAGTGAGCGAACAAGATCAACTTTCAATAGCGGAGATCTATTAGGGTGAGAAGATCGACGACCATCGGGTGATCGGGATCGTGGATTTACACAAAGTATAGTGTCAGACAGAGTTATGAAGTTGGAGGCTCATCCTAGCCATTGATCCTGGGAAGGATGTGTGGCGCAAGAGTAGCATTTACCTGACTCGCAGAATGGAGTAGTCAAAGGGCAGAGTCATGAGGACTCATGAAATGTGAAGTCGCGAAGCGATCTGAGCCATTCGTTACAGAAGGACACATGGCTTAGGATCAACATGGACAAAGTCGTTTCGAAAAAGATCAAGTGAGAAATGTTGATAGCCGAGGTCCCGAAATGTCGTTATTCATCTAGGTCGTCTGATCAAAGGGGGTGCGTGGTGCCTGATCCAAGAGATCGCGATTTTGCGACTCATAGTTTTGAACATGGAGCACAATGTGAGTTTACGAGACACAAAATTGCATCGTGCCTGAGAATTGGGCCCACGATCATAGCCTGTGGTCATATGGAAGAAGGGCCATAAAAAAAGGGCCGACCATTGATCTGGATGAGTCAATTCGTGGGATCTAGCATCGAGATATTTGAAATCAAGGGGAGTGAAGACTCCCGACAGGTGAAATCTCGAAATTCCATATGAGGAATGTGTAGGGTCATGACCCTATATCACAATGAATATGGGGCGATGAAAAGAAGCTACGCAAAAGGATGAAGCACTCGAGTTGGTCACAGAGCAAGATCTGCATGGCCTCGAGATGCCAGAATTGACTCAAAGGAATCGTGAGCTCACCTGGAACGATCAGGAGTGTCAGGTATTTTTCCCGATCCCATTGAAATTAGTTAATGAAAGAAGAGGGTGGTTGGTGTTATCACTCCAGGAAACTACTTATGGTTGTAAACTAAGTATGCCTGGTAACTTGAGAATTCAATATCTTTTTAGAAAATGGATCGATGGGATACCACAATAGCTCGATGGAAAGGTTGCTTATCGAATAGTTAAATGAACCAGTGCTCTTAGAAACTGTAAATCAGATGATAAATAACAGAAATGGTATGCAGAATATTTCTGAGACAACCAAGTATATTAACATGCAAGGTTTATGCAACCAAATACATGCATAACATCGGGTCACACACAGCAATAGGAAGTTTCTCAATCCAAATCATGAGCACAGGCTAAGATAATTTGAACAGAGTGCAGAAAAATGGTGGATGAAATATATGATCACAACAACAAGAGAAAACTATGATTTTTTATTAGAAGCAGCAACCCAAACATACAACAAAGTCTCTCCAAGTTCGAACCTTTCTTAGTTCTTCAGAATGTAGCTTTATAGCCTCTACAAGATGTTCTCAGATCCTAAAAATATGGATCTGTTTTGCTAAAAATAGTAAAGAAAACTGATTAACACAAAGATAGGGATAACACCCACAAAGGAGGACAATCTCTATGAGCTGGTCCTTAAAATCTGTTTGAACAGTTGGTGAAGT
>SNQJ01S0000152.1:528915-559943 GCA_010110895.2 Picea sitchensis
TGGAATAATCCACCACCTGTCTAATCCAAAAGGTTTCATTTACTTTTGATTCGAAAATTTCGGATCTGGGCGAAAATCGTAATATTCTGGCCGTTACAGGCTTTCCACAGCGCATAGCCTGCGAAAAAACGCTCCTTAGCTGCAGAAAGCGCCACTTTCAACAGCTAACGGGTAAAAAATTCCGCCTTCCGCGCTGTTGAAAGCGGACAGATTTTAAAAATTGAATTTCTCGGTCATAAAAAATCCATTTTTCACATATGAATAGTCGATCGACATCTAGAGAATCTCATCTTTCCAATGGTGTTGTCAGATCTTAATTTGGAGCTTANGAAGGGATCGAAAAGTTCCCTACAAGTTTAAGTATCATTTTTCCATTTGCAACTCAAAACCATAAACGATCATTCACCGTAAAACCCAACCAAAATGATGGTGCTATTTTGGGAGTTAACAGTTGGAACATCATTTTGTTCCATAGATGGAAAACTTGGAAGAATTGGCCGTGGAGACAGACTGTCAACCCAAAGTTCCCCCGTCCGTAGATTTTCCTGTAAAGCCCATACTGATCTGATCTTGTGTTTGATAGAAGAATGCAAGTGCAACTTGACAATAGAAAATGTAGATGCTAAGCCTTAAATGCAGTGACCAGAGCACGCTCCTGGTGGGAGCTAGTAGTTCTGAGTATAAATAGTTAGTTTTGATTTTTTGTTAAGGTCGATGGTAGAGAAAAGCTCCCATATTGTAAAGTTTTAGTAAAGCCTCTGGATTTTGGTTATGTATCTATATTTGAGACTTATTTTTTAATGACAGTCAGCTTTCTTTCTCCATCTTGTTTGCCTCTGATACTGAAAGAGTTCATGATTGACTGATTCACTTGAATTATTGTGGCCACATTATGATGAAAGTTTGATTATAATGTTGTTATAATTCCTTTTAGTTTCTCTGAGATTTAAATTTAGGAAGATCTTGTGATTAATTCTTTTCTTCCTGGGTTGCTAGGAGACCTGATGTCTACGACAGACCTTTATTTTTTTCTCACCAAAGTCTTCCTCCTACTCACCTTTACTACAACCTATTGACTGAAGTTGAACCAAGACCTCACTTGCTTGTGCATGCTAGTCTAGTTTTCTGAGTTAAGACAATATTTACTTGAGACTACACCCATTTGAACTTATTTACAATCAACCTGTGACATAAAAATCTGATGGGTATTGGGCTTACCTCTTCCGCAATCCAGGGGTGACTTCTAGTGCTAACATTTATAGCACCATTGTTGGGGATGAAATTGAAGATTTTCCCTGGGATTGAATGACAAAGATTACTGATTGTGAAGGTGCATAAGAACTCAACACATCAAATATTGCAACTGTGCACCTGGCAACTCCATTGTTACGACTCCACTATTTCAATTGTGGCTTCTGGAGGCAGACACACGAGGTCTACTCGACAACTACCTTTAGCAACACTTGAATATGACCCAGAGAAAATTATCAGAAGACGACAAAGTTTTCAGGAAGGTACCTCTGCTGCTCAACTAGGTATTTCTGATGATTTTCACTATTCTCTTAAAACAACTCCAGTAGTTGTTTCTCATTTTCCTATTACACCGTATGTCGTAGCTTCTAGAAGTTTAAATTTTGGGAGTGTTCCTGTTGATTTTTCTCCTCCTGGTTTCAGATTGGAAGGAGAAAGCTTTGCTACTCCTATTTCCCCTGAAGTTGTACCTTGGTATAGACCCCAGACCTCAGAATATTTTCCCACTCCAGGTTTTAGCACTCCTCCTCCTGTTAGACTTGTTGATTTTACAGAAAGGGAAACCTCTGTTCCCCCAAGCCGTGTAACGTTTTCCCCAAACACTCAGTTGTTTCTTTCTTCTCCCAGAAATTTAGTTCCTATCTCGCCTGTCCATACTCCATATCCTCCTGTTTCTCCTCGAGTTCACATCCAAATGGTGGGTGCTAATCCTCCTAAGAATAGGATGGCTGAGATATTGGATGTTAGGTATGCCCCCCTGGTCTTACCTCAACCTATGAATGCTCTCCTAGCCACAAACTACCTTAAGTATATGCCCCAGTTCACAGGGGAGGGAGACACGACTGCAGAAGAGCACCTTCATCTTATTATAGATTCACAGAGATTCAAGCCATCGAGAATGAAGATGTGTGGATGAGAGTTTTTGTACAGAGCCTCGATGGTGATGCTATGGATTGGTTTAAGGACTTTCCCCACGGATCTATTGACGAGATTACTTCTTTGGATGATGCATTCTTAAGAAACTAGGGAAATAGAAAAGATCTCCTTTATTATATTACAAAATTTGGGGCACTTAAGAGAGAGGAGGGGGAATCTGTTTTGGACTTCTCAAAGAGATTTAATAAAATGTATAAAAGGATTCCAACCGAAGTTAAGCCTACAAAAATCTCTTCCAAAATGACTTATGTTAATGCTTTCAGACCCGACTTTTGCCTACTGTTGAGAGAAAGAAGAGCTACCTCTTTGGCTCATATGCAAGATGCATCCCTTGAAGTAGAATCCAATATACTTGCAGCTGACAAAATTAGGGGTAAAGCTGAAAGAGACAGAGGAAAAGGTAGGTCTGAAATCCTGACTTCTAGTTCCTTTGTTGCCCCTGCTCAAACAGATGAAACAACCTTGCTACTTAAATCATTTTCTGCTAGAATGGAAAAGATCAAATTATAAGGAAAGTCAAATTATAGGAATCCCCAAAATACTGATAACAGAGGTAACTACGGAAGGCCTAGAAATACTCCTCATATTATCCAAAGAGACCAGAGGAGCAAAGACAGAGATGATAAGAAAATCCAGACCCCTCTCCAAAATAGTCTCGTTGTTGATGAAGAATAAAGGAATGAAGACCTTGATCCCAAAATCCACATTCTTGGGGACACCTCCTCTTTTCCTCACTCAACTCAGTCTATGTACAAGGAATCTCTCATGGATAGTCAGCTGAATGAGTTGAGCAAAGGGGACAAGGCTGACGACAACCCTAACAGGTATAACCTCAGATCCAAGAAGAAAGAAGGAAAGCCTAATTTTCTTGAGCAGCCTACCAGAGCAGAGAAGCCTGCTGACGATGTAGCAGATAGAAGCAAAGGTAAGAAAGTTCAAACCCCCTCTCAAGTGGCCATAAATCCTATCCTAGAAGTGAAAGAAATCCTAAATCCTACATCCCCTTTTAATTTTGAGCATGAAGTTCAGAAAATCAGAATCCCTGTACCCCTTTCAGAGCTGGTCAAGCATGAAGATTTTAAAAAGAGCCTCTCTAAGCTATTGATGCTTGAACCCACAGTTCATCCCACAGACTCAATCAATTTGCAAGATGAAAAGCCAATAGTTATCTTAGGTCCTCTAATAGAAGATATAGATGATTCATCCCATCCCTTCTATACATCACTGAAGATACATAATAAGGTGTTGCATAATTGTCTGATGGATTCAGGGGCATCCCATAATCTCATGCCCAAAATTTTCATGGAAGAACTGGGATTGGAAATCACAAAAACTTACTATGAATTGTATTCCTTTGACTCTAGGAAAGTGCAATGTCTTTGGGTTATCAAAGACCTAGTTGTGACCTTGTTTCAGCTGCCCATGAAAAGTGTGGTTATGGACATTGTAGTGGTTGATGTTCCCCCCAAGTTTGGCATGCTTTTGTCAAGATCTTGGATAAAGATACTTGGAGGAACCTTGCAAATGGACCTCACATATGCCACTATTCCTGTGTTTGGGGGGGGGAACATAGAAGAATTTATAGGGAAGCCCAAATGGAATATATTATTAGTGATGAAGCAAACCCCACCAATCATCCTATCTTTGCACTCAACACTGATTTGGGGTGTAGTTTGTTACAACTCACTGATGTTCCTGAAGCTCCTCTTGAAATCACAAAGAAACCCATTTCTTTTCATGAAATCCCTCCCCCAACTACTTCTGTGTGGAAAATGTTCTTCGACGGAGCCTCTTCTAGGCACGGTGATGGTGTCGTAGTGGTTTTTGTGTCACCTTGTCAGGAAGCCATACCTTTGTCCTATAAACTAGAATTTGAAGCTACCAACAATGTGGCGGAGTACGAGGCTCTTGTTTTGGGTTTAAGGGCTGTAAAAGACGTGGGGATTGAAGAGATAATAGTATTTGGAGATGCTAAACTAATTGTTCACTAGGTCAAAAGTGTTTATCAAGCCAAGTACCCTATGCTTAAGACTTATAGGAATGAGGTGTGGGACCTAATTGAAAATTTCTTCTTAGCTTTCAACATTTCATTTATTCCAAGAGAGGAGAATACTATGGCTGATTCTTTGGCTATCTCAGCGGGCCATTTCAAAACCCCATTGCCACCTAAGATCAAGTATGATGTTGAGGTAAGATATAGGCCCTCTGTACCTGACACTATCAAACATTGGAAGGTATTCGAGGATGATCTTGAAATCAAAATATTTCTTGAGTCTCTTGATGAGTTCTCTGCATTACACATTGATCAAGATCATGATTCCAAAGGTGACCCTCACGCTGATGTATTTTTAAATAAAATTTCCAATCACCATATTGTTTGGCTACCTAGCAACCACATTCCAAAAGGACTAGTTCCTTTAGAAAGATTGTTCGATGGGAATGATGCGGCAGTAAAGTTTAAAGGCCCAACTGAGGAGGTTGATGTAGATGAGTGCAATACTTGTACAAAGAAGGATCCAAAGTTTGTCAAGTTGTCAAGCAACTTGTCAAGGGAGCAAAGAGATGAGTATGCCGAGCTATTAAAAGAATTTTTTGATGTGTTTACCTAGACCTATGAAGACCTTAGAACATACGAAACAACCGTCATCGAGCATAAAATCCCATTGAAAGAGGAGGCCAAACCATTTAGGCAGAAATTAAGACAAATAAGTCCTATGTTGCTTACTATTATGGAAAAGGAGGTAAAGAAGTTGTTGGACGCCCAAATCATTGTCCCTTTGAGATATTCCGAATGGGTGGCCAACTTGGTTCCAGTAAGGAAAAAGAATGGAGAAGTTAGACTCTGTGTTGATTTCAGGAACTTGAACATAATCTCTAAGAAGGACAATTATCCTTTGCCAAAGATGGAACACATATTGCAAAGGGTGATAGGTGCATCCAGAATATCCATGATTGATGGATTTTCCAGCGACAATCAGATCTCTATCCTGCCTGAAGAAAGAGAAAATACTTCCTTCACCACTCCTTGGGGCACATTCATGTATGCCAGAATTCCCTTTGGATTGATGAACGCAGGAGAAACCTTCCAACGAGCCATGGACATTGCCTTCATTGGAGAAAGAGATAAATTTGTGCTCATCTATCTGGATGACATAACAATATTCTCCAAATCTGATAAAGAACACTGTCAACATCTGAGAAAGGTCTTCTCGAAATGCAGAAGGTTTGGTCTCTCCCTAAATCCAAAGAAGTCTTTATTTTCCATGTAGGAAGGAAAATTGTTGGGACACATTGTATCAGCTGAGGGGGTTAGGATTGATTCAAGTAGGGTAGAAGCTATTCAAGCCTTATCCCTTACCAGATCCAAAATAAGTTTAGTCCTTCTTGGGAAAAATCAATTTTCTGAGAAGGTTTGTTTCAAATTTTGATGAATTGGTGAAGCATATCACAACCATGCTCAGGAAGGGATGCGAAGTAAAATGGACTGTTGAGTCCAGAGAATCCTTCAACCAAATCAAGAAGGCACTGACTGAAGCACCTATGCTAATCAGTCTTGATTATTCCAAGGATTTTCTGATTTTTCCCTTTGCTTCATTTGGCATAGTGGCTGCTGTTTTACTACAAAAGAATGATGCAGGGCTAGAACAACCTATTTCTTTTTTTAGCATAACACTAAGAGACGCAGAAGTCAGATATGACATCATGGAGAAGCAGGCCTATGCCTTGGTGAAATCCCTGGAGGATTTCAGAGTCTATGTTCTGCATTCGAAGATCATTGCATATGTTCCTTTAGCTGTTGTGAAGGACATCCTCATCCAGCCTGACATAGACAGGAAGAGAAGCAAGTGGATTGCCAGAATCCTTGAATTTGATCTGGAAATAAAACCCACCAAGCTAGTTAAATGCCAAAGTTTATCTAATATGTTGGCTGAATCTAATTGTAAAGGTTTGGAGTTTAAGTTCATCAACGCTTTCTCAGGAAATCAACAGACTAAAGTGTCTAACAAAAGCCCTCAGGACAACCCCCCATTGAAAGAATGCACTTGGTACAAAGATATTATATATTTTCTGCAAAGTTTTCGACCTTCAGATGCAATGGGGAAAAGCAAATCAAGAGCTCTAAAGCTCAAAGAAATTAGATATTGCCTTATCGACTAGGTTTTGTATTAGAAGGACCCTCTAGGAGTGCTTTTGAGATGTTTAGACCCACAGGAGGCCCAAAATATCATGTTTGATTTTCATGATAGCCTATGTGGGGGACATCACTTCTGGAGAACCACAACCTATAAAATTCTCAGGGATGGGTACTTCTGGCCTACTCTATTCACTGATGTCTGTGAAAAAATTAGGGCTTGCATCAAATGTCATAAATTCTCTGGGAAGTAGCAACTCAAGTCCTTGCCATTGAATCCTGTAGCAGCTTCAAGACCCTTTCAACAGTGGGGCCTGGAATTTATTGGGGAGATTAATCCTCCTTCGAGTGGTCAACATAGATGGATCTTGACTGCCACTGATTAGTTCACCAAATGGATAGAATCTACCCCCACAAGGAGTGTTTCTCACAAAATAATCATTGGTTTTCTTGAGGATATTATAGCAAGGTTTGGCTATCCAAAAATAATCATCACTGATAATGTTGCATCCTTCAAGGCTGAACCACTGATCAAGTTTTGTGAGAATTTTAGAATTTCATTGATCCACTCTACCCCTTACTACCCACAAGCAATGGATTAGCAGAGTCCTCTAACAAAATCCTGATAAAGATCATCAAAAGACTGCTAGAAGACAACAAGAAAACATCATATTCAAAGCTCAAGTTTTCTCTGTGGGATGACAGGGTGGCAACAAAGAGGTCCCTGGGCATCTCCCCTTTCCATATTGTATATGGAACTAAATCAGTTTTTCCTTCTGATCTGGCCATGCCGGTGGCAAAGTTCTTCCAAGACTATCAAGGAGAACCTGATGACATGGTCAGGAGAATATTACAACTGGCAAAATTGCAAGAAACCAGAGAGAAGCTACTGGACAGGGCACATGACCATCAACAAAAGATAAAGAAGTCATTTGACAAAAAGAGCAGAAAAAATGATTCCAGCTGGGAGATCTAGTACTCAAATGGGATGCACCCAGACATGACAAGGGCAAGCATGGTAAATATGAAGCCCTTTGGATTGGACCCTTCAAAAATTTTGAGACACTTTCAAATAATACTTACAGGTTGCAAAATTTGGAGGGTGACAAAGTTTTTGGTGGCCCTGTAAATGGGCACTTCTTGAAAAAGTTAATTGTTTAAAGCCGCAGTCAACGTCCCAACATTGTAAACACTGTTCATATTTTATGTTTATTTTGTTTTGTTTTTAACATAAGACTCCACAACCCAACACTAAGGCACTGAAGCTGCAGAAGGAGTTCTTAGAGCCTCATAGGGAGGACTCTATCCCCCATGGAGCCTAATGTTATCACATAAACTTGTCAAAACTTTAAGGGTTTGTGTTTTCTACCTAATCCTGTATTTTTTCATGTATCTCCTCTTTTGTGCAAAACCGATTGTAAGTTTTCCCTTCGGCTTGTATTTTTTCCTCTATCTGCCTTTGTTTGTTTGATCGACTTGTTTTCTCTAAGACCGATCACTTTTCTCTTTACCTTTGTCACTGATCATTTGTTTTCCCAATCCCTCAGTCAATCATCCAAGTATTCATTTATAGATACCACATCCATAAGCACAAGCGCAACACTTAGAGCAGTCTAATATGGATTCAAATCAAGCAAGCGAACAAGATCAACTTTCAACAATGAATATCTATTAGGGTGAGTGGATCGACGAACATCAGGCGATCAGGATCATGGAGTTACACGGAGTATAGCATCAGATAGAGTTCTGAAGTCGGAGGCTCATCCTAGCCATTGATCCTGGGAAGGATGTGTGGCGCAAGACTAGCATTTTGCTAACTCGCAGAATGGAGCAGTCAAAGGGCAGAGTCATGAGGACTCAAGAAGTCATGAAGTGATCTAGGTCATTCATTACAGAAGGACACGTGGCTCAGGATCAACATGGAGAAACTCATTTCAGGAAATCTCAAGTGAGAAATGCCGATAGTCGAGGTCCTGAAATGCCGGTATTCATCTAGGTCGTCCGATCAAAGGGGGCGCGGGGCGCCTGATCCAATAGATCGTGATTTCATGACTTAGATTTTTGAACATGGAGCACAACGTGATTTCATGAGACACAAAATTGTGTCACGCCTGAGAATTGGGACCACGATCACAGCCCACGATCATATGGAAGCAGGGCCATAAAAAAGGGGCCAACTGTTGATCTGGATGGGTCATTTTGTGGGATCTAGCATCAGGATATTTGAAATCAAGGGGAGTGAAAACTCCCGACATGTGAAATCCCAAAATTCCATATGAGGAATGCGTAGGGTCATGGACCTAGGTCACATTGAATATGGGGTGATGGAAAGAAGCTGTGCAAAAGGCTGAAGCACCTGAGTTGTTCACAGAGAAAGATCTGTGTGGCCTCGAGGCACCATAATTGACTCGACGGAATCATGAGCTTGCCTGGAACGATCAGGATTGTTAGGTATTTTTCCCGATCCCGATGAAATTAGTTAATGAAAGCAGAGGGTGGTTGGAACCTCATTTTGTTCCATAAATGGAAAGCATGGAAGAATTGGCCGTGGAGACAGATTGTCAACCCAAAGTTCCCCTATCTGTAGATTTTCCTGCAAAGCCCATACTAATCTAATCTTGCATTTGACAGAAGAATGCAAGTGCAACTTGATAGTAGAAAATGTAGACACTAAACCTTAAATGTAGTGACCAGAGCATGCTCCTGGTGGGAGCTAGTAGTTCTGAGTATAAATAATTAGTTTTGATTTTTTGTTAAGGTCGATGGTAGAGAAAAGATCCTCTATTATAAAGTTTTAGTAAAGCCTCTAGTTTCTGGTTATGTATCTATATTTGAGACTTCTTTTTTAATGACAATCACCTTTCTTGCTCCATCTTGTTTGCCTCTGATACTGAAAGAGTTCATGATTGACTAATTCACTTGAATTATTGTGGCCACATTATGATGAAAGTTTGATTATAATGTTGTTATAATTCCTTTTAGTTTCTCTGAGATTTAAATTCAGGAAGATCTTGTGATTAAGTCTTTTCTTCCTGGGCTGCTGGGAGACCTGATGTCTGTGGCAAAACTTTACTTTTTTCTCACCAAAGTCTTCCTGCTACTCACCTTTACTACAACCTACTGACTGAAGTTGAACCAAGACCTCACTTGCTTGTGCATGCTAGTTTAGTTTTCCGAGTTAAGACAATATTTACTCGAGACTACACCCATTTGACCTTATTTACAATCAACCTGTGACATAAAACTCTGATGGGTATCGGGCTTACCTCTGCCACAATCCAGGGGTGACTTCCGGTGATAACAAAAGGGTTAGGCATAAAATAGTTTGTTTAGTTCAAGCATTAGTTTACCTTTTCTTTAATTGCAGTTATTTTATACACTAGAATGAATTCATCTCCTGCTTTCAATTTTCTCTTTACAATTTAGCATGCTTTATTTTATTTCATTAGAATAAATTTCTTTTCTTCAATTTAGATTAACTTTCCTTTCAAGTTGGTGTGTTTTTCCTTTAAAGCAGTATTTTACATTTTTCTTTGCATTTCAATTCCTTGCACCAGTTCATGGAGTCCAACCTATGATCAGTCTCATACCTATACTACCATCAATACACACTGCATATACATTGAAAAACATCTCTTAAGTTTATATGAACCCTAGTTTGACAAAGTAAAATAAGAAGTGAAGGTTACAATAGTATTATTGTTGCTATTCCTAGGGCCATCACTTTTTGGTGTTGTAGTTGGGGAGGTGTTAATTCTGCATATCATTTTCATTTCTTTCCTTTATGTGACTTGGACAAGTAGAGAATATACCTCAGTCATGGATATTTTTGCATGTTTCTTAGTAAATGTAATTTGAGGTGTATTTTTGTGTATATTATTCCTTTTTTCTCTAATGTCTATGCCAAAACATGTGTGTACCATCAAGCAGGTCGAACTTCATGAGCCAATGACATCAACATCCTAAAAAAGGGAATAGTGTCTCCCTCAAAGCGCAGCTAGCCAAGAATCAAGAGAAATTGTCCCCACCTACCTCTAGAGTGCTCCTTGTTCATTAATACCTACTCCTGATCAACAAAAGTTCAAGATATAGATGTAATTGGTTGAGATTCCCCATTTCCCCACTTCTCTCCTCAATCTAAGAAATGGAGGTCAAACTCTCAAGACTATATAGACCTCTATCCTAGGAGAGGAGGAGACAAATTTTTGGAGAATATTGTATTGAGACTTTGTTCAAAAGACTTTTGTTAAGACTTAGAGTCTTTTTTTTATTTATGTACTATGTATTTTAAAAGAATAAATATGGTCTTACTTTCAACTTATTAGAGTTCTTTCAAGGTTCCTTGTGCTTCTTGGGTAGGGCCCACTCAAGAGGGCTCAAGGACCCTGTTGCAATTTCTTTTGTTTTTATGCATGTTAATATAGTGATTAGTTATCTTTTCATTCCTTTTTAATCTAAAAGTATTATTTCATGATTAATTGTGTTTTCTGTCAGATTATCATTAACTAGTTTATTACCTCAACCATCCTGTAGAAAGGTTCAATAGCCTATTGGAACACTCTTGGGTGTCTTCTCAAGGCCAAGAACCTTAGATCTATTCCATGTTATTATAGTCTAGCTTTGTTGATGCTTCAGAAGACTTACACTATCTTTCTAGGCCTCATTTTGGCTTCCTATAGGAGTTTCCTGTAGAAACTACACAGTTCATGTAGAAATTGTACAGTTCCCATAGAAATTGTGCACTTCTTGTAGAAACCTCATGCATGATTGTTTTTGTTCTATATTCGAGTTTATATTAATATTCTTTTAACAATAACACCAATAAAACATTAAGAATACATATGGATTACTATTTATCAAAGGGTTAGGCATAAAATAGTTTATTTATTTCATGCATTAATTTACCTTTTCTTTAATTACAGTTATTTTATACACTAGAATGAATTCATCTTTTTCTTTCAATTTTCTCTTTATAGTTTAGCATGCTTTATTTTTTGTCATTATAATAAATTCCTTTTCTTCAATTTAGATTAACTTTCCTTTCAAGTTGGTGTGTTTTTCCTTTAAAGCAGTAGTTTACTGTTTTCTTTGCATTTCAATTCCCTGCACCACTTCATGCATTCCAAACTTTGATCAATCTCAGACCTATACTACCATCAATGCACACTGCATATACATTGAAAAACACCTCTTAAGTTTCTATGAACCCAGGTTGACAAAGTAAAGTAAGAAGCGAAGGTTACAATAATATTATTGTTGTTATTCTTAGGGCCATCACTTTTTGGCATCGTAGTTGGGGAGGTGCTAAGTCTACATATCATTTTCATTTCTCTCCTTTGTGTGACTTGGAGGAGTAGAGAATATACCTCAGTCATAAGGTCAACCTCACTGTAGGATTTCTATAGTGTAAAATCCCAAGTGATTTCACTTTGTGTGAGTATTGTTTGCTCCTTGTCACACTCTTTTGCATTATATTTAAGAAGAAAAAAAAACAATTTTATTTTCTTGCAATTTCATGAACGAATAGACCTAGAGACAAGAAAGGAATTTTTTTTCCAAAACCCCCCACCCCCAAAACAGGTCCAAGCAATCCAGAGATTGGTCCTGAAACACTTGAAAGTTTCTTGGAAAGGGAAGCTAGATAATTTGAAAATATTTTAGAGAAAGGACAATCTCCCTCACCTTGTGCTATGACTAGTGAAGAAGATATATTTGAGTTATGTTGACGGGCGAAATCGACCATCCGTCAACTGAGAGAGTGGAACCGGTCTGGGGTTGTCTAAATAACCCAAGCCGTTTGGAATGGACCACCCTGACGAGTTTAACGGCTCCGTTGGCCGCTCTAAGGTCTCCTATGGAAACCAAAGAGAAATGATCTGAGCTAAGAAATCTAACTAATCTAAATTAAAACAAACTAAACTATGATCAACTACGAGAAACTAACTAAAATAAAGGAAACTAGAAACTAATAAAACAAAGAAAGAAACTAACTTCACTAATCTAACTATGAACTACTAACTATTATATATACAAGATACTAACTATGATTATAATAACTCAAATCAACTATCTAATTATCAAGTTAATTACAGTTTATTCACAAATATACATTACATACAATCTACAGATTTGAATAAAACCTATGAAACTAATTTGCTTGCTGTCCCAAAACAGCGAAGGTAACTCTTTTTTGATTTTATGATTTATGAATAAAAAAGTAAACTGACTGAAATTAAACAATGTAATATAATTTACTGAAATTAAACGATCTAATGTAAATCTAACTAAGATTACATCTATATTAAATTACTTAATGAAAACAGTAAACTAAATACTAATTAACCTGGAAACGCTCCAATTCTGCCCTATGTATGATTGCTTCTTAAGCTGGTTGGAGGAAGAAATTCACACCATTTAGCCCTTAAGATTCTCGCAAACGATCAGCTATGATGCTTCCTGAAGTATGTTACAGGACAAACAAGACATAAAAGAAATTATAACAGTCTTCAGATTATAAATTCCTGCAAAAGGGAAACCTATTATGCAACTAATTTATATATAACCATTCAATCTATGAAGAAGACAAAGCTATCATTCACAAACAGAATCAACAATTGTTATGTCCTTTATTTCTTTTTGGAAGAGACAAGATATGTATAACAGTAAAGAAATTATATCATTTGCATTTGATTTAGATAGAAAAAGTAATACTAAACCATAAGCAAAGAGATATACAAAACATGGAACAAAGTGTTGATATATTGAAAAGCAAAAGCTATGACAAGACACCAGTTCTGCTCCAGTTTGAATCAAAATTACATATCCTTGCTCTCCCACAACTGAGGATGATCGATTATTACAAAACCATAGGTTTATATAGGTTTCTCAAAAGGTAAAACATCCTTGTGAATAATAGCAAATAGTTTTACACAATCTGGGAATAATCCCAAAATCCCTTAAACTAAGTAACTAAAAATGCAAGTGAAATCCTTAAGATATCCTCCAACTGCTCCTCATATCCATTACCAATTCGAATTTTCCTGTATTAGACACAAAGATCAAGTTAGAGGAGTATTTTATTAAGAAAACAATAAAAAAATGAATCTATAGACTTAGCTACAGAATCATCTGATTCTGTAGCTAGTCAAAATAGTAAACATGATCAGATAACAATAAAAAAATCCAATTGAATTATCTTTTAATAATCATTGAACGACTAATAATTCGACCAAATTTATCATTTAAATCAAACCATATCAAAAGAAATGAAATCAAACAGGGTAAAAATAAATGCTCTGTTTCTAGTCACCATAAAACATGGTCAAACTTTTGACAGGCCTGTTTTGTATCAAACAAATTAATCCTTGATTCGAGTCATATGAGATATGATGTAACCATAATCATCAACCACAATCGACCAAAACAGTAATCAAATACAATCAGAGTCGAAATCTTAATCATAATTTGTTACAGCTGTAGCAATACATAGTCGTTTCAACCAACAACAAAGATAGGCGAGCTGTAGATTATGCATAAGATTATGTTGTAATCAAAATTGAGAAAGGTTGTCATGATATACTCAAAACGAAATATGCGTAGCAGCATTGACCAAAATTATCATTGATTTCAATTTCAAAGTAAGACACAGTAAAAAACAAACAACATTGCTAACCGTGAACTGGACAACAATCAAATGAGATCGGGTCTAAGACAATTATGGACGAATCATTATTTTGGGTATGTCGTTTTGGTTTCACACATTCATTTGTGACTAAATTACACAGTCATCCCATAACAGAACAAGGTCGATTTGCCTCACGGATTGATTGGCTAGTAATCGGGTTATAGTTACGAATTGCATCAATCCTCAATGTAAAACAAAACACCTTTTTTAAACAAAATCAACATCGTATCTGTGTGGATCAAAAACCAAACGAAGATTAAACGGTAACAGAGAAACCATCGTTTATGTGCATGATAACCAATTCGAATTAAAAGATAGATCATGTTCCAAAATCTAAAATACAAAACAACTTTCTAAAATAGAAGCAACAGAGCATTATATCATAACTAAATTTAAACAATCAAATTCAGAATATGATCATTTAGAATCAAATCCAAATCCAACTCAAACTTTAAACAAAATTCGATTTACCAAAACAAACCATGTACAGCAGTGCATGTCTATGTAACCGAGCAGGCGAAATATGTACACAGAGAGTAATATAAATGAGTGAAAATTATACCATCACAGTTGCTGAGACTATGTCAATTTTGAATTGACAATTGCAGTAGCAGACTCGACATTTTTGAACAGGATTGACCCAGCAGTTCGTTGTTTCTTGTCGTTGGGTTGCATCTTTGCACTCTGACCAGTGATCTTTGCCACTTGGTTTTCCAAATTGTGAATTTTGGATTGCAATTTTGGGACATCCAAGTAGTATCTCTCTAACCACAGCCCACACTGATCGCAAGGTGGTGCAACAGTTTGAACAGAAGGGGGTTTTGATGATTCCCTGAGGGTTTCATGGGGTGGTTCAATACCAGGAAAATCAGGGTTATCCCGCAGACATGGAGGTAAGTTCTTAACGAAATCATAAGGAGGTTTGTCACACAAGCCCTCGGAGTAAGAATACTCCTCGGCGAGAAATCGTTCCACTTCAGAATCAGAGTCTTCGCTGACCACGATAGGCTCTATTTTAACAGAGGGCTTGGGTTTATTCCTCGCCATGTGAGAGATCAACCTTGCATTTTTCTTGCCTCTAGTATTAGCACTAGTCTTCGCTCTAGTCTTTTGGGTTGTAGGCTTAGCAACTTCCATAGGCGAATTCAAAGGTGAGTCGGGTTTAGGTTTGGGTAGCAAAACATTATAAGGAACAGGGGTAGGTTTGTTCTTGGTCACCATGGGTTTGTCCACCTGTGGAGGATGCGATTCTTCAAAGCCATTATGGCTGAGAAAACCATGCCAAGAATCACGACGTAACCCCAATTCATAAACAAAAATCATTTTAATCAACCCCACATGGAAGAGGCTGGTGTCAGCCTGGCTTCACTTGTACTTCTTATCCATTTTGAATAAACTTCGGTGCAGATAGTGTGGCATACTAAGTTTGACACCCATAAACACCATTAATAAACGTAGATGAAACAAGAAAACAAACCCGTACCTGCCTTCACAAGTAACGAATTTCTTGATAATCATCAAGAGATCATACCAGCGGGGTTTCAACATATTTGCAGGAAAACCTCTGTCGCATGAGTTCACTGTCCGAGACTGAAACAACAATGTCCACGGGACATCGTTTACCTTGTAACTTTTTGACCATTTTTGTCCCTTGACAGGCAGGCCGGTTGCTGAGCTGAGGAATTATTCAGTGATTTCAAGCTGGACATCTCCAACTTTGGCTCGACAGCCATCGAATGATAGTGCAAATTGCCGAGCCACAGCGAAGTTAAAACCATCGAACTTCCTTATAAATGGAAGCCACCCGAACTCTTCCAGGTCGCTATATGCACCATCAAATGTCAACAGTGCTTGGCATCCATTGGGCTCAGCCCTTACAACAGGAGCCATGGCTTCTGTACATGGTAGGGTTTGGACTAAACGAAACAATGCACAGAGTCAAAAAACAATAGGGTTTGATCGCTTCAGCGTTCGAAGAGACCGAAATTAACAGCATGCGTGCGAAGGTGGTGGGATTACCACCGCCATGCATTGTATTAATGACCATGTACAGTGCTGTTATAATCATAATCACTTAAACCAAATGTATTGGCCAACAAATAGGTGAATCATCATACCAACGTGCCATCCATCCGAATCAGAACCAACACCATATGTGATAATCATGCGCCAAGTGTTAAGCTTAATCAACATGAAATCCAACGATCTATCTTGTCAATTCAATGGTTCAAACCAATGTTAATTCAATCACCAATGCATAGTTTGAAACTATTTTCGTTCAATGTGATATCAAACTCACAAAACAATGTATCGAGGGTTCGAACCATAAAATCAAAAATCCAAAGGTTGATCAAAGCGCTTTTGCAAAGCTCAAACCATTGCCATTTATATGAAATCAAACTTATGATATTGTCAATGTGTTTTTAGCATAATCAAAGTGTAAAAACATTGCAACCAATAAACATATGAAAACGATAAGTTAAGAGTTGAAAACAATAAGAATTATATATGTAAAACCAAAATCAATTATGACCCTTATGACATCAAACATAACTCCTAACTTAACATTTTCAAAACCTTATCAAAGAGATCAAGTTGCGCAATTAAAGTGAATGTATATAGTTTGAAAGAAACTTTTGCAGTGATGTGATAAACCAATAGTCGAGTGTCTTTCAGCAAATCAATAAAAGACGACGATAGTCAAAACAACGAGAGGGGTGTTTTCACACCTTCAGTTGTGAAAACTGAATTGAAATCAAATTGTAATTGTCGCAAAAATGAAACAAATGTCTAGAAGCACAATGCGACGATACTTTTTCGTTTAGAAGACAAGAGGTGTAGGCAGCTTTTTAGGGTAATTAAAAAAATGCATTGGCTACCAACAAGTTACTCAATCAGGAATCCAATGGAGAAGCCAAGATGAAAAATATTAATCCTTTTGCATTACCTTATTTTCATGGTCTTGTTTATGAAGATACTAACACTTTCTTGTTTGAGTTTGTAGTTACATGCAGGACATATGATTATACTACTAATGAACAAAATATCAAACTTTTTCCTTCTACCTTGAAGGATTCACCTCTAACATGGTTTATGAGCCTAGAGGGAAATAGTATCACAACTTGGGATCAAATGAAAAACACCTTCAGTGAAAGATACAAAGACTATTGCAAAGCAAGGGACACATGGGATGATATTTTCAGAATGACACAAGGACATGATGAATCTCTAGAATACTTCGAAGAGAGATTTAAACTAAGTGACAAAATAGCTCAAAACTCTACTATGGATGAAGACTCACTCAAGATTGTCTTACTCAGAGGAGGGGTAAGAGAAGATCTAATAGAAACATTGAATATCCTATTCAATGGATATTTCTATCAGTTGGACTATGATGATATCAAAAGAATAATCAAGAACCATTCAAGGTCCTCAAGAAAGAAAGGTAGAAACAATAGAGTTTTGGTACCTCAATATTCTAACCCAACAAATCATATACAAAATGAATTAGGAGGGTTAATAGAAGATATGAAAAATGATATTTGACATTCTTTAGCAATGCAAATGGATTCTTTGTAGATAAACAAGAAACATGAGGAAGCAGAGAAGGCATTGGATGTCTATTTCCCTAAATGCACTAAAAAGCATCTTAGAAATGAGTTCCCTCTAGACCTTATAGATGTTTGTGGTATTTGTGAAGAAAATCATCCAACTAACAAATTTACTTCTTTTCTAGGATTGAAAGATACATTTCGAGGAGTAGAGGAGAATGTGGAATCACCATACTTCATCAATCAAAGGAGGCCTGGAGCACCAAGACCCTTCCAAACAGATGTGAACTTCAATCCTACTCAAAATTTTGGTGCATAAAATACTCAAATGTCTCCTCAACTATGGTATAATCCCAATCCATATCCTTTGACGAATACAAATTCTTGGCAATATTAGGGATCACCAATTCCTCCTCCATACCAATCCTTTCCTAGCATGCCACAAAATCAAAACCCTCAATGGAGTCGACCTCTATAAGGATGGAGGCCACAAAACGTTCAACAACCCGCATTAATGCCTCATCCTCCTCAAACCAACAATACTACTCAAAATAATGTTCCTCCTAAACAACCTCATTTACCTGCTCAACCTACTCCAAATCCAAATAACAAACAAGTTCAACCTATATACGACAATGACACAACTTATTAGACTTATTCCTTAGAAGTGCAAGAGATCGATATTAAATCAAGAAAAGTCTTACAATAAAATATGTAGAATCCGAGAAAGAAGATATTACCTCACCTCAACAACAAACTCCTCCTTACCCTGAAAGATTAAATGAAAATAAAACTTATACATCCGAAGAGAAATAAATTTTAGGGGAACTTAAGAGTTTGTGTATAAAAATACCTCTCTTACAAGCCCTCAATGATGTTCCTATATTCAATAGGTTTATAAAATAAGAGTGCATTAGAAGGTTATGGAGGAAAAGAAAAGATGCCCCCACCATAAATTTTATAGGACAACTAGCTGGCCTTATGCTTGGGAAGTTAATTGTACATAAGTACTTGGATCTAGAAAGCCCCCTAGTAAATGTTCACATCAACAAAATTTTGATCCATAATAATCTCATAGAATTAGAGGCTGCCATCAATGTTATGACCAAATATACTATGTTAAAACTAAACCATCATGTATCTTTGAGAGATACTCCCACTGTCCTTCAGCTTGCAGATAGATCCACAGTAAAATTTGAAAGGATGTTATAAGATATCATAATATCTATTGATTCTTGGGAGTACCCTACTGACTTCTTAGTCCTTCAAACCAAGTCTCAATTCAATGGATACCCTCTTATTTTAGAGAGGCCTTGGCTGGCCACAATAGATGCATATATTGGCTATAGGGAAGACAACATGAAGATAACTGATGGCCTGTACCGAAATCAAATTTCGCTTTATCCTCTTTCCCAACCTTTGATAACATAAAACCTCCCTATGTAGGTAGAAGAAGAATAATATCTAACACAAATAACTGCCTATCCCATCTACATAATCAACATAATTTTGACTAATAGTACAGTTGATGAAGACACATTCCTTGATTTGTTTTTGCAAAATCAATATCCAACTGATGTGAAAATAGAAGGGATAGATGATGATAACCAATCTGAAACTTACATTGAAAATAAAACATAGTTATGGACATAATTGTTCACTACTGATATTGAACATCCTTCATTCAAAACCACATAGATCAACCCTGCAAAAACACTCAAAATCAACAATAAACTTACTAGTCAACAAGAACAAAAGTTATTAGATGTGTTGAAAAGAAATATTGAAGCTTTTGCATGGGATTATAAGGACATGAAAGGAATCCATCCTTCTATTTGTACTCACCATATTTATATTAAGGATTACTACAAACCTATTAGGAAAACCTAAAGGAGGATGAACCTTGCAATGATAGACATATCTAAATAAGAAATTCGAAAGTTTTTAGATGCTGGATTCATATATCCAATCTCAGACAATAAATGGGTCTCTCGTCTAGTTATTATTCCGAAGAAGAATTGGAAACGGAGGATATGTGTGTATTACTAAGAATTAAACAAAGATACTAGAAAAGACCATTTCTCATTACCCTTTATTGACCAAGTCTTGGATTTCTTAGCTCGGAAGGAATAATTTTCATTTCTGGATGGATTTAGTGGATACAAAGAAAGTCAGATAAGTTCTGAAGATAAGGACAAAACCAAATTTACTTGTCCTTGGGGTACATTTTCCTAGAAAGTATTACCATTCGGCCTATGTAATGCCCAAACCACTTTCCAAAGAGAAATACTTAACATATTTTTAGAACTCATCCATGATAAATTTGATATCTACATAGATGACTTTACCCCTTATGGAAAGTCTTTTGATGAAGCCTTAGACAATCTAGAAAAATTTCTCCAAAGATGTAGAGAAATGAACCTCTCCCTTAGCAATGAAAAATGCAATATGATGATGAATGAAAGGATTGTGTTAGGACATCATATATCCTCCAGGGGGATTGAAGTAGACAAAAGAAAAATCAAAAGCATCACCCTACTTCCTACACCTATGAAACCAAAATAAATCTGAACTTTCCTTGGACATGTAGGATACTATAGGAGGTTCATCAAAGATTTCAGTAAGATAGATTCTCCCCTATTTACATTGCTATCCAAGGATGTAGATTATTTTTGGACTCTAATTTTTCAACAAAAATTTGAAACCATAAAAGAGAAGCTCTCAACTCCTCATGTATTACAAGGTCCCAATTGGGATCTTCCATTTCATATTCACACTGATGCATTAGATAAATATGTAGGAGCAATCTTAGGACAAGATGAAGATAACAACCCTTATGCCATATATTTCATAAGTAAGAATTTGGCTGATGTGTAACTAAAATACACTGTTACAGAAAACGAACTTTTAGCAGTAGTTCATGCTTTAAATAAATTCAAACATTATGTTACAGGGTATGAAGTTTTTGTACATATAGATCATGCTACCATTAGACCCTTGATGAACAAACAAAATATCAATGGTAGAATTATTAGATCATTTTTTTTATTACAACAATTTGATCTAACTATTCTTGATAAGCCTGGAAAGTAGGATGTAGTTGTAGATTTTTTGTCCAGGTTGACTATTCCCACTTAAGAAGACATGATTGATTATCAATTTCCAGATGAGCACCTCTTTTCCATATCAACACAAACCACTTGGTTTTCTGATATAGCAAATTATATGACAACATGGAAGTTTCCTCAACATTTATCCTACAGAGAAAGATGCACGATTGTCCAGAAAAACTTAGCCTATACTTGGGTAGCTAGTTATCTCTTCAAGATTTTCTCAGACCAAGTCTTGAGGAGATGCATAAGAGAATATGAGGTACATGATATCCTCCATTCTTGTCATGATGAACCATGTGGAGGACATTATGAAACAAAGAGGACAACTTACAAGATCTTACAAGCTAGATACGACTGACCAACCCTACATAGAGATGCTCAACAATATACTTCACATTGTGATGAATTTCAAATACTGGTGAAGCCTACAAAGATGATTGATATGCCTTTACAACCCCAATTATAATTGGAACCATTTGACAAGTGGGGCATGGAATTTATAGGCCCAATTGATCCTCCATTAGGGAAAAATATGCACATATTGGTATGCACTGACTATCTGACCAAATGGGATGAAGTAAAATATACGAAGGATTCCATAGAACAAAATGTAGCTGCATTCCTCCAAGAATGCATATTATCAAGGTTTGTTTATCCAAGAGAGATAGTCACGGACCGAGGACCTTAGTTTACATCCATACTTATTGAAGAAATCATACAGGAACACAACATCCACCATAGGAAATCAACACCCTACCATCCACAAGAAAATGGATAGGCTGAAGTCACCAACCAAGAGCTGGTGAACATCTTCACCAAAACAATGCGCATGAAAAAGAAAAATTGGTGAAAGAAAATAAAAAAAGCAACATGGGCATACAACATCACATGGAAGACTACCACTGGGCTCACACCCTTTGAGTTAGTCTATGGTAAGAAATCCATGCTCCCTATTGAATTTGAATACCATACATTAAGAACAATAGTTGAATTAGACATGGATTTACTATCAACACAAAGAGAAATATTGAGTCAACTATATTCCTTAGATAAGTATAAAATGCAAGAACTCTTAAAGAGAAAAGATAATAAAATAAATGGATGAAAACCTCCCTGAGGAATCCAGGCCATTTATGTCGGTGAAAACCTCCAATGGAGGCAGTCTCATATCTGAGGAATAAAGAACTATCCTCATTAGGAAAACCTCTTAGAGGATTTCTGAGGTAAGGCATTGGTGAAAACCAATGATGGCACCTTCGCCTTGAGAAAAAAAAGAAGAAGAGAAAAAAAGAAAAAAAAAAGATAAGAAAAATATTTTCAGAATACTAATGTTTTGTTTTGTAGGTACGGAAAACTCCATTTGTAGAAACCATATGTACAATAAAGAAAACCAACAATATTCAACTACAATCAATAAGGGAAGTAAGCATTTTTAGTTTATCTACACTTCCAATATCATCAAAACATGCATAACACTTTCCATCAATTTCATTTATAAATCCTTTTTCTTCTTTCATGCATCAATAACACTTTACATTCAACATTTTACGTTTTCCTCTTTATCTTAAATAAATTGACCTACATGATCATCCTCCAGGATTCTACTAGGTCATCCTACAGGGTTCTACAGGATCTACCTACATGACCATTTCTACAAATAATGACAAGAATTCAAGGGTCAAGACCAACATCAATAACATCACCAGCTTTTTCAACCAATTCTACATCAAATACAAGTATCAGGACAACAAAAAAAATTTCTACATGATACTTTGTATCATATAGAAAATATTCAACATCAAAACCTATAGCTCTATAAGATACATGTATCCTGTAGAACACATTAAAGCCATGATAATTGATATTTCTCTGTAAAAGGAAATTTGCAACAATCATATCAACAAGAAAGTCTTCAACACCAATCTTGAGAAAAGGATCTTAACATAATCAAGTCAGCGGCCATTAACAAAATAATGACGACCAACAATACAACCCGCCATTCCTCCAACAACCTGCAAACACAGATTAGATACATGAAAAGGTAACATAGGTAACACAGTCAGCTTTCCTCTTAAACATTCATTAAGCCTTATGTAATTATATGCATGCTTATTTGATATGGTCAAAACATGTATAAACATCTAATGTGCTGATAAGAACGATGATGTTCACCTGTCTCATCAGTTAGGGGGTGGCCATAATTCATGATAAGGTTCAATTACCATGTTACTTTAAGTAAATTAAGTGGAGGATCATTAAAGACTGCAAAGGCATGAATTAAAGAGTAATTAAGACATCATGTTGATAGTTGTGACAAGACAACAATCTAAATTTGAAATTTGGGAATAATTTGTAGCAAAAGGGAATTAGAGAACCATTTCGAATTTGTGAGGAAAGAAGGGTGATTTCGAGATGCACTAAGAAAGGAGACGAGATAGTAGGCTAGGAAGACAAGCAAAGCATTCAACTAGGGATTTAAAAGTCGTTCCAAGAACAAAATTTCTATAGGTAGCCATTGAACCCTCATAGCCAAAGAAATCACTTTATAGTTGTTAAATATTCTAATCCATTGTTTAAATTTATATGGTTTACAAACTTATGGTTGTTTCTAGAGTTGATATGAGCTCCTAAACAAAAATCATGCGTTTTGTAGAAACCCGACTTACACAGTTCCTGTAGAAATATGTTTCACAGTTCCTACAAGAACGGTTGTAGAAAGTCTATATTGACCTAAATTCCCTGAAGAACCTTATATTTTTTTTCTTCTTCCCCAAGCAAATTCTTTATAAAAGTTTCTAACTACCATGATTTACTAAAGCAAACCCGAGTTTTCATATTTTCTACACAAGTGCCTCTACAGGAAACAATAACCAGTCCTTTTGCTCATTTTTTCTCTTCAAATACTTTTTCCCTGAGACCATCCTTGGGAATTTCACTTATCAACATCAACCATGGAAGTTGAGTTTCAGAAGAGGGAGCCAACATAAACTTCTAGGGTTTATGATAATCCATAGATACTAGAAAATTTTTAGAAATGTAATTGTTTGGGATATTTTGAAAGACTTAGAGGGTATAATGATGAGGTATCCATAGAATTTGCTTTGAATATCCAAAATATGTAGGATAAGGAGTATGTGGCCATAGTGAGGGGACTAATAATAAGAATTAATGAATCCTCCATTGATAGGGTAGTTAGTTTGTCCAGAGGCCTTCCTTGGGATAAAGAGGAGAGACAAGAAGCCAATAATACCAAAAAGGCATTCTTCTTCCCAAACGAAAAACCCAATGAAGACAAAAATGGTATTAAAATGAAAAGCCTCCCTCATCCTTGACCAGAAGTGGCCTATCACATCATCAAGTACATCACATGTGAAGGAAGAATGAGTGTGGTATATGATTACCACTTCATACTATTACACCAACTCAAACACCTTTAAAATCAGGAACCACGCAATATCTTGATCATCCCTTACTTCCTCCTCCAGTCATTAAAGGAAATGAGCTTAAAAGTACAGAAAGGAAAACACCATTTTTTATCACATAACGGGCTCATAAAACTGATAGTTTCATATTCCCTAAGGAGCTTGAGGAACAAAATTTTGTGGGAAGATTTCATAGATATGGATCTACAAGCATTTGAAGAGGCAATAGAAACAATGAGTGAGGAGGATAGGGAAAAGGGGGAAGAACCTAAAAGAATAACTAGGCCCAAATGATCAAAACAACACAAGTAGGAGAAAAAGAAGAAAATAGATGAAAAAGACAAGGAAGTGGCTGATGCTATAATTTCCCTAGGGACCCCCTCTCCCTGTTGATTAATTGGGTTGGTTTTCATTGATGTCAACCCTTGAAGAAAGTCTGGTAGAAAATTTCGGTAGCACAAAGGTTTGGGTAATGGACTCAAGTTTATTTGATGGATAATGGTATGAGTTTTGATATATTTGTAGGAAATACTATTCTAGATGGATATTACATGTCATGTCATTTCTAGTGGTATGTGGAATGTCACATAACTCCTCACAGTTAGAGATTTATGGCCATGTGAAGTTGGAGAACCCTCATGAGTCAACTAGAAGCCCCAAAAGGTCAAAGTAGTCAAAGTGGTTGCAAAGAAGAAATTATTTAAATTATAAAGTGAAGTGATGATTGTACTATAAGTCAAAGTGGATACAAAACAAATTATTTAAATAATAAAGTTAATGGATAAATTACTAAGTGGACAAGTGGTTAGAAGTGGGTTGGCCCTAAAATAAGGAAAGCAGGTTAAGATGGTTAGAAGGTAATTTAAATAATAAAGTGAATTGATGAGTGTACTATAAGTCAAAGTGGATACAAAAGAAATTATTTAAATAATAAATTTAATGGAAAAATTACTAAGTGGACAAGTGTTGTGAGTGGGAAATCCCTCTACAGACTAGCATTTAGGGTTATATTATGCATGCAGATAAGACCAAAATAATCCTACTTTCCATCGTCATCCCAGACCTAATCCCCATTTCTTTTAAGAAAATACATAGTTAGATGAACATACCTTGTTTCGGGCATTCGATGTTGATCCTTCTTCATGCTTGATCGCTTGTTGATAGTAGCTCTCCTCCCAAGGCTGACCCGCATTCACACAAAACAAGCAACAAACTCTACATGCATTTGATCTACAGATTAATGGGTTAGAGATTCAAACATATATTCAATAAACTATGAAGAATTCATATAGTGGGACGGGAAAAACATTTATTTATTATTAACTTTAATGCCTCAACTTACAATGTCGAGACCGGCCACCGCTCCGTGAACCTGATCAAATGTCTTCCAAATTCTTTGCTTTGTATCTCTCCTTGCAAAAGAATGGCTAAAGGGTTGGGACAATGGGAATGTGCAATTGGGTATAGTTTCTCTACTATCATTTTCCCCTTCCAAATGGGACCCCTACCCCTTCTTTTATAGGCTAGAAGAAGCTAGGTATTTGTTCGAAGCCTCGGCCATGCATGGCCAGAAGGTTTAGTTAACTCACCCAAAGTTGTGTGTTTCGTCGACAACTTTCCTTTTTTCGTGCTTTTGTAGGTACACATGGGCTATTTTAGGTCAGATAGCATGTACATGCATGCAGTAATGGAGTAGGGCCCGTGGGCCCTTATAAAAGAGGTTTTTAAGAAGAGTTGTTCAACAGTGTTTTGGCAAAGAAGGAATCTGAGATGGCCTGATGCCAGGTAAGCATGTCTGGTGCAAATTAGGGTTATAACAGATGCCCCCTAATGTGTGAGGTTAGAAGAGCATCTGATGGCCGAAATACATTAACAATCTTCACCGATGTGTCGAACAATTGAGCCCAGGGACCAGGAACCGGGAGGCGTCATCTGCAAAATAAACATTGTCTCACTGAGGAAGGCATGCCCATGCTCGGGATAAAATAGAATCATGGCTACCAATCAAATACACTGTAGATCCATGTCTTATAACTATATAAAGAGTATCCATGAACAATACATAGCGAAGCTACATCTTGAAATCAAAAAGATATACATATAGAGTATCCATCTTCTAGAAGCTGATATGGCCTGATGGCTAGAGATGAGATCTTCAGAGCTTGAGCAACAACTTCAAAAAATCTTTAAAACTTAAGTAAGAGTGTAATATGAGTGTACGACTTCACTACCTAGAGGTCATCGATGGCTCGTCGATCATGGACTAGATAATCTTGATGATCAGACTGAAGGCTTCATTGATTTCGAACAAGGACTTGATTGGACATTCAGGATGGCCGGGTATGAGGGCAAGAGAAAAACTGCAGAGGGGATGAATCAAGCTTGGTGACAAACTTCCCTTGGACAACAACACGACAAATGATGAGACTTAGGAAACATGGCATAAACATAAGTTTACGAGGCAGGAGGCAATACAAACTCTCCATATGTTTGGAAGAATAACCAAACAGAGGAGGACACAACTCTATGTAGCGAGAACAACTTCCTAAGGTCATATTAAATCCCAGGTTTTGATGAAGAAACAGACAGATGTTCTTTATCCAAGGGCGACTCATTATGCTGCCAATAAAGAAAATACTTTTCCCTTCCTCTTTTTGGGGTATATTTGATTTTTTTGTCTTTTTCAATAATTTTGGAAAAAGAATAAAATAATGTTACATTACAAAGGAGGATCGAATGTCACAAACATACTAGTTCCAAATGCACGGAACATAGGGATGCTTAGAGAAAAGGGACATATGCAAGAAAAGGACACTTGGGAAAAATCCTCCAGGGGCCAATGGTGTCAAGACGCATAGGCAAAGTGCTACAGGGATTGCATATAAGACATGCTTTAGATGGTTCAGTTGAGAGCAACATGGAGCCGGCATTAGGCCAAAGATGCAGGTATGCAAATGCGATTAATAAAACACACAATGGTAATGCCCTTCGATGTGAGTTTAATGAGCCCAGAGAAGGTAAGATCGACGTTTTTTTCATATTTAGAGAGTCTGAAAAAACGTAAAAGGAGACTCCATTGGGGTACCTTTTTCGAAGGTAGTCTAGTCGGTTCGAAAAAGGGGTAAACTAGAACCGAAAAGATGTCTATTCAAAACCATTTTAATGAGTGTGAGAAAGACAAGATCACTCGGCCATTTTTTTCATTTTTAAGGAGTCTGAAAAAAGCTCAACTATGGATTCTGTTAGGAATGTTCTTCTAGACCAGTTTAATGAGTGTGAAAGAATAAGGTCACTCGACGATCTTTTCAATTTTAGGGAGTCTGAAAAGAGCTTAACTATGGACTTCGTGGGGGTTCCTTTTTCATAAATTTAGTCCCTCGGGCCCGAAAAAGGGGTAAAATTATACCTGAGGGTACTCTTCTAGAGAAATGAAGTTCCATAGAGTATACCTTTGTTCGTACAGTTGACCGTCCAGACTGAAAAAGGGGTAAACTATCGCTGGACAGACGTGACTTTAAATTTTAGTTTAATGAGCGTGAAAGGCCACAAGATCGCTTGACAATCTTTTCATGCTTAGAGGGTCTGAAAAGGGCTTAAAATAAGACCCATGTAAGGAACATTCTTCTAGACCAATTTAACGAGTGCGAAGAAACACGGTCACTCGGTAATCTTTTCATCTTTAGGGAGTCTAAAAAGGGCTTAAAGAAGACTCCAACAGGGGCTACAACTCATGTATGAAACTGGTTCAGGTAGAGCCCACTGCTAGGCTTAGACCAAGAGTCTCTTCGATAATCAACTTGGGATGTCTCCCAAAAGGGAAGAAAACACAAACCATGGTGTAAGTCCTCTTGCGGGATAGAAACCGTAGTCATGGCTTCAAGGATAGCCTCATCTGAAGGTAATTCAAAGTCTGAGAAATCATGCAAACGAGGGTCGACAGTCCCAAAGGGTGAAGTAAAATGACCATACTCCATATGACGATGGAGGTTCTGACTAGGACTGGTAGAGTCTATCAGCGAAGAATCACGACCACGAGGGCTTGAGGATCTACTAACAACGAGATCAGACTCAGAAGGATACTCAAGCCTACTTGGACCAAGAGGGGGAAACAAGGGCTCCCATTCCCCCATTGGATAAACCAATGAATCAATTGTTGAGACCAAGTCTCGAGAGGGAACACATGATTGCACATGTTCCTGCTCAGAAGCAATTGAACATTGAGGATAAGATGCCACATAATTAACCCGTGGCATGGTAGAGTCTACACGAACGCTAGGAACATATAAATGGGTAGTATGAAATAATGTTGAATTAAAATAGTGATTATCAGATGCCAGCTGGTCGATAGTGACAATGCTTCCACTGTGAGGGAAATGTATCACTCGAAAGAGCGTAGACACCACAACATTCATAGCATATATGTAATCACGCCCGAGAAGCATATTGAAATCTAACGGGCCTGGCACCACTATAACATTGACATGGACAATCTTCCCACCTAACGAGATAGGCAACTGAGGAAGAACCCCCAAATATTCACTAGGAAATTTGTCAAAAGCCAACAATTCATGTGAAGAAGACACAAGCTCAGAAGATCCCAAGACTTTCCAAACCGAGGAGGATAAAATACTTGCAGAGGCTCCTTCATACACAATACATCGATAAATGTTTGTTGAATTAACTTCAACCCTTATTTGAAAAGGTGCTTCAGAAGGAAGACAAGGCTCAACAAGTTCATTCCAATCAAAGGAAACAATCCCAGGGCTTGGAGGGGGTGTGCTCGGAACGAGCGGAATGCCCCCTTGTTCTGAAAGTACTGAACCAGAAATGATAAAAACATAGTCGGTAGACACGTCACTGCCCAAAAGAAGAGTGGGATCATCCGATGACTGCATCGACATGACCACTTTCACAGCCAATGGATGAATAGGCTATGGGACTACATGGTCTAAGGCACCTCACCCCCCAAAAAAGGAGTGGGATCAACCGATGATTACATTGGCATGACCACTTTCACAACCAATGGATGAATAGGCTGCAGGACTACATGGTCTAAAGGCACCTCACCCCCCAAAAGAGGAGTGGGATCAGCTGATCACTACATCGGCATGACCACTTTCTCAACCAAAGGTTGAATAGACTGTGAGAAAACCCGAGAAGACTCAGAATCATAAGAGCTTGCAGACAGGGACCACAATATTTGTACCTCTGGAATGCCAGGGCACAAATGAGTAAGGTGATCTCCCTTGTAAAGATTACAAGGGAACTTAGGCTTACGTCCTATCCATCTAGGTTTCTCAACAGAATTAATGCCCCCAACATGACTAGCAGTGGTTGGTTGCACATATCCAACATGACTTGCAGAGGTTAGTGATGGGTCGATAACATGACTTGCAGAGGCTACAGGCCTATTACCAGTATGACTAGCAGTGACTGGACTTTTTCCCCCAGCATGACTTGCAGAGGGCGGGTGTGTGCCCCCAGTATAACTTGCAGAGGCTGGGTGCTGGTCTTCAACGTGACTTGCAGAGGTTGTTGACCTATCTCCAACATAACTCACAGAGGTTGGTGATTTCTTCTTCCTATTCTTCCTCTTTCTATTTTGTTTAGACTTTCAATTACTAGTAACTGTACTTTCACCAGAGGTGGGAGAAGGAGGAGGAGAAGAATTTGCTGATGAAGAAACATCAAAAGGGTGCCCAAGACATAAAGTGCTTAACTGAGAAGTGTCAAGAGCATTTGGGACATTTGGAATGGTACCCAACCAAACTTGTAATCCCACATTCAACCCAGGAATGTACAAAGTGTCCATCAAAGGGACACCAACGTTTCCGAAGAAGGGAAAAGCACAAGAATCCTCTTGTAAAGGGGCTCCTTGGTTAGTATCATTGGGAACTTTATCCATGAATATCTTATGCACAGGTTCTCCCCTTGCGGGATCATTCAAATCCGTAAAAGTCTCACACACTGACTCTGAAGAACCAGTGGTATCAAAACAACGCCTATAAAAAGGCGGCTGCACGTTTCTAAGGGGAAGACCAAAAAAGTCCTCACAACTGGGGGAGTGGGCGGTCTACCACCGTAGGTCATAGACCCAAAGCCACGACTGACTAAATCACTATGGAAAACTAGAGAGAACAGAGCACACACTAAAAGTTCCTAAGGCAAATCAAGCAAAAGACTAACTAGTTGGAAGAACAGTTACACCAACCAACACTAGAGCAACTTACCGGTGCAAGTGCAACTCGAAAATGAAAGCACCCTCCGGGTATACTCTATAAAGCATGTCCCAATGTCTGTCCTAGGTATCGTGGTATACCCCCATAGTCACCTGTGTATGTCACTAGAAAGATAGGCAACTAGGTTGCCAGCGCGAGAACAGTCACTAGGAGGGTACAGTCGACAGTCGGGTAGACTGTAATGAGCAGGGTATCAAGCCCGAAACCTGCCAAGAGTATCGAAAGAAAGTGGTACGGAAGAAAACTAAGGACCTCGAATGGATTCGAGACCCACAAAGCTCTGTGGCAAATGCAATCGACGAAATACCAAGACAAGCCCTCTATATGTGTTCTCCACTACGATTGGTCCAACTTTGGAGGGGCTATCTCTGCTACCTTTCCGTACGCAACCTTGTGTTTAGCCCCTGTGTTAGAGGGGGGTCCTGGATAACTTTCACGATGCTGGAATTTGACACTCCTTAGCACAGACTCGTATGTTTGTTTTATAGCCTTGAAGAGTTTCCTCTCCAACCTAAATCAAGGCTCTAGCCTAATCTAGTTGATGGACCCTACAAACATAAAGTCTAGTAATTTTTAATTAGCGTTCTTTTTACTAGATTTATTTACTCAAAAGGGTATGGTAATGCAACTGATGGTGTTAAAACTCTTGCAAAAAATGATGAAACTTATATGAACAGTGGCAAAGAATGATTATATATAT
>SNQJ01S0000152.1:566804-578434 GCA_010110895.2 Picea sitchensis
TATGGAAATGCTTTCCTAGGGTTGAGTGGGTAAAGGTAAGGGATGATATAGAACTTGTTTCTTGTTACTGGGCTTGCTGGTATAAGAAAGTATACATCCTATAATATATTGTGCTACATATTGTTGCATTTTGGGCTAGTACACATACCTATGTAAGTTCACAATTGTCTTTCCAACATCAAAATGTCCGGCAACCTTAGAGGTGTGAGCCTCTTTAATAAGCTGCAGTAATTCACCTTTAAGGACACAAAGATTTTTAATCTCGTAGAGTAAACCATTTTGGAAATGATAGTCAGCCTTTTCATGACCTTCTTCTATATGAATTTGGTCGTGTAACTACTGAAAAACCTCCTTGAAGTCCTCATCTTCTATGTAAACATAGTTACCAACTTAATGAGATCTGTGACCTCAAAACGAGAACTCTAGCCCTTAAAACCCATAATTTTGCATCAAAAACATGAAAATCAACCCCCAAATCAAAAAGTGGTGCTACCGGTAGCACCATTTTTTGTAACCGGGTCAAAATTACAACTTTTTTTAAGCATGGGCTTAAAGGATCAAATGGCTTCTCAAACAAACTTTAAAATCAATCCCCAAATCAAAAAGTGGTGCTACTGGTAGCACCATTTTTGTAATCGGGTTAAAATTACAACTTTTTCAAGCATGGGCTTAAAGGATAAAATGGTTGCTCAAAAAAACTCTAAAATCAACCCCCAAATCAAAATGTGGTGCTACTGATAGCACCAATTTTTCTGATCGGGTCAAAATTACAACTTTTTTCAAGCATGGCCTTAAAACATAAAATAGTTGCTTAGAAAAACCTTAAAATCAACACCTAAATAAACACATGATGCTACCTAAAGCAATTTTTTTTTTCTAAATGCTAATATTACAACTAATTACAACCTAATTCAAACTATGGTCTTGACAACAAATCCCTACACGAATAAAAAACTCAAAATTAGATCCTAAATGGTCACTTGAAAATTTATTTACTAACTTTTTTTTTTCTTAAATTTACATTAAAAAATAAATAAAGAGAAAAAAGAAAATCTTCACAAATATATATTTTTTAATGAAGACAAAAACATATTTAAAAAAATATATTCAAAATCCAAATTTAAAAAAAAACAACAAAACTTAACAAAATGGTGAAAACCAAAGAAAAACTAAAAAGAAATGAAAAAAATTTAAAATTTGGCAGGAAAACAATAATTTAAAACAAAAATACGTTTTTTTTTGTTAAAAAAATGAACAAAAAACGCCTTCAAACTTAAAAAAAATGAGAAAAAAAATGAGAAAAACCAAAAACCAAAAAACAAAATTCAATTAAATATTAAAAAAAATACATCTAAAATAAAACATATTTGACTAGACTAAATTAAAAAACCTTAAAAAATATTTTTTTTCGTAAATATCTAAAAAAAATCACATTTATATATAACGTTTATGTTATATGTGTGTGTGTGTGTGTGAATGGGACATGGGCCATGCTTGCGGGGGGCTGGCGCGATGCCCAACATCCCGTCAGCTCCCCCGCGGGCCTGGCCCAGGTCCCGTCAGTGATATATATATATGATGGTTGTTATATCAATGTTTTTTATAGTTTATTAAACCCTTTAGTCCTGCCAGATAAGACCTGTAAGTGGACACTCCTTCCTGCATAGTATAACCAACAACAAAATGAACTGAATTTATATTGTTGTTGAGATAATCCAATAACTTTTAAAAAAATCTTGAAGATAGGCTCACCATTGATCCAATGTAAACTCCGTCAACTTCATCTGAAACTCAGACAATAGGCAAATATTAATATCAAAATATTAAATCAACAAAGAATGTAAGAATGTGGAACATAGCTCCTTGATAAACTTAAGCTGTTTCATTGCAGTATTGTGCTTGGTGAGCTATAAATATATAAAAACTATTAAAATGGATGGTCTACAATATTACACGATATATTAGCTTGAGAATCCAAAACGACATCCGTATGGCGTGGATTGGGTGGATGAGGGTGGATTAGGATTGTTGATTGTGAAGTATGTTGTGTAGTAGTTATAACCAAGAAAGTCGAGCGAGCCTTTCACTTCTTTGGCCTCTTGACTGGTAAACTGCGACAAACTTGCTCCAACTAACGTTCTCATGGAATCGAGGTATTTGCCTGAAGTCAATGGATCCAAAAACCTTTTTTCAATCCACAAATAATTTCATTATTTTAATTCAAATTAAATTTTTTTTATTTAGATAAAAGAAAACATAATGTCCAACAAACTTTCACATTGAGTAAGGTTATTTTTATGAAATGAATGGATCCAAAACCCTTTGGAATTAAAATCAATTTCATTTTTATTAATTGAAATTAGCTAAACAACAGTTTAGATAAAGAAATATATACATTATGATAGGTTTTCCCATGACAGGAAGAATATATAAAATTAGTTTTAAGAGACAGATTAAACGTACTCCAACTAACTTTCTCATGGAATCGGGTTATTTTCCCGAGATCAATAGATCCAAAAACCTTTTTTCTATTCAACAATTTCATTATTATTAATTAAAATTAACCAAACAGTTTATATAAAAGAAAATATAAGATTATTTCTCAGATATAGTTGAGACCTGCTCCCACTAACTTGCTCATGAATTCAAGGTATTTTTCTGCATTCAATGGATCGAAAAATATTTTTGCAATTCAAAAGAAATTTCATTATTATTAGTGAAATTAATTAAACAATTTAGATAATACCCTGAATTCAATGGATCTAAAAGTCTTTATGCAATTAAAAATAATTCCATTATTATGGCAAAGGGTAAAGAGAATTTATTTGTCGGAATAAAATATAAACTAGAAATAAAAGAGAGAAATACCATCCTATCCTGAACTCAATTGCTCTCTGAGTAGCCATTTGATCTAGTTCGCCCATTTGTTCTCTTATTTTTTTTAGTTTTTAATTGATCCAAAAAAAATGAATTATATATTTTTGGTAAATATTTAAAAATAGTGTTATTTAATTACAATTATTTTCTATGTATTGAAGTAAAGGTAAAACAATGCATTAAAAAATGATATTTTCCACTATATTTAAAAAGTATGGAACCATAATTTAATTAAGAACACATAATTACATGAAAAATCCTAATTTAAAATAAATAAATGGTGTACAAGATTTTTAACATTGGGTTGAGCATGAAAATATGATTAAAAACACCACTGAATAAAAATAAAAAGAAATAAAAATAGAAAAGTTTGAAAATAGTTGAAAAAACACCGTTGAGAAAAAAATAAAAAATAAAAAAATTTGAACAATTTGAAAATAAATGAAAAAACAAGCATTTAAAAACACAAAAGTGGAAACCTTATGTATAAGAAAATTTAAAATATTAAAAAACCACCTAAAAAGTGAGGGGGGTGCTACCGGTAGCACCATTTTTAAAAACGGGGTAAAAAACTTGACCCCCCAAAAAACGATAACTTTGTAGAGTTCTCGTTAAGTTGGTAACTATGTTTGTATACCTCTCTACCTGCATCATGGGTAAAATCCTCCATGTGCATCATAGTTCCCAAAGCTGTAATCTTGGATGTGGGTGGCCTTAAAAGCATGTATTCCAACCTGTTTGTGTTTCCCTTCTTATACTTGATGACTAGATGAAATTGCTATAAAAACCGTATCCACTTGTAATGCCTGGTTTGATGTATCTTACTCTAGGCCTGCAAATACTGTAGCGGCTAGTGATCTATGTGGATGATGGTCTCCTTTCCCATAAGATGGTTCTTCCACTTCTTTAAAACTTGAACCAAGGCATAGCGTTCCTTGTCATAGGTAGGGTAGTTAAGAACTACCCCATGAAATATTTTAGAATGATAGCATACAAGCCTTCCTTGCATCAAAATTTCTCCCATGGAATACCCACTTGCATCTATCTCCACTTCGAAAGGATATTACAAGTTTAGGAAAATGAGAACTAGTGCTTGAATGATCTTTCTTTTCAGCTCATTGAAATCCTTCTGCCTTCTCTTCCCCCACTGGAAACTCTTACCACTCCCTGTTATGGTGTGAAGTGGTGAAACTACCTCTAAAAATGAAGCTATGAATTACCACAAGTACTGTGCTGCCCCCAAAAAAATCCTAACTTTAGTGAAATTTGTAGGAACTGGCCATTTCATGATGGCCTCCATATTTACAGGATCTATTGATCCAGATTATTTTCGACACAAAATGAGATCGGAGATATAATAAATAAATGCACAGAGATATCGGGTATATCCAATAATATAACATAAATATATCAGAGATGCAACCATAAACACAGAGATATAGTAATACATGATTTCTATTAATACAAGAAATGTACAGAGACTGTAAAAATACAGAGTGAAAGACTTGCTAGAATGGTGGTAGCTTATCTCTGAGAAGAGATGTGATAGCTACTCGCATTCGCAAGAAAATGATTACAATGAGGCTCTGAAGGCATTTTTACAATAAACAGGAATGCCAAAATTCCTAGACATCCAAAAACCCAACCCTAGGAGATGAAGCACCAAAAGTCATGTGGGCCCCATTTGGGTAAGTTAGTACATCAACTTTCCGGGGTCATAACTTTTGCATACGATCTCCGTTTTAGGCATATGATAGCTCGTTGGAAAGGTATCATCGAAGAGATTCATTTTGGGGTCTCAATATGCCATCATATATCATTGAGAACCTTGATCTTGAAAAACCTTCATTTGGGCCCTCAAAATGGCCCCGGAAGTTAAAAACTGCTAAAAATAGTAAATTGCCAAATTTGCTAGAAAACTGTTTTGAGCCACTCAGAAAAGGTGGGTGGCCACCGATATCCACCTGGATCATCTATATTGAGCTCCACTCCACCGATCACATACCCCAAATACACCAAATACCTTTGAGAAAACTCACATTTCTTGAGGTTAGTCAGTTTCTCATACTTCTTCAGAGTCTCTAACAACTACATGATATGTGAGAAGTGCTCCTCCCAGATAGCACTATAAACCAATATATCATCTAAATATACTATAACAAATGAATCTATATATGGGCATAATACAACATTCTTCAGTTTCATAAATGTAGCTGGTGCATTACATAAACCAAATGGCATGACCAACCATTCATACAAACCTTGCCTTGTCTTGAAGGAAGTCTGTCAGGTTTCTTCTTTCTTGATGCGTACCTAGTGGTATCCCGATTCGAGATCCAACTTGGTGAAATATTTTGTGTGTTGCAATTGATTTAATAGATCATCAATCCTGGGTAGAGGGTACTGATTTTTTAGTGTAATATTGTTCAATGCTCTATAGTCTATACACATTCACCAAGTCCCATCCTTCTTTGGTATAATTATTATAGGAAACCCACAAAGTGAGGTTCTTGCTCGAATCAAGCCCTACTCCAACAATTGTTACAACTGCTTCTTCACTTCATTTGCTTCTAGAATGGGATGTCTATACAACCCAATATTGAACAATGAGGAGTCTAGAAATAACTGTATCTTGGAATCCACTTCCCGTTTGGGTGGTATCCTTTTAGGCTCTTGGAACACTCCTCTGTATGCTTGTAAAAAATCCTCCAACTTATGTTTCTACTCTTTAGTACACCCCTCCAGGGATGCATTTATTCTTATCGACTCATCCTCAGTCTAATTTTCTCTTAAGAAAAGTAAAACTTATTTCTTACTGGAATTAATCAACTTCTTGGCTTGGTTGGCACTTACCAATGAGATATTTGACTTTTCTTTATGCACATTGATGATGTAGGACTTCCCATCCTTGATTAGTTGGTTTTGTTTGTCTCTCAACATGAATATTTCACCCCTCATATACATGTAAGGGATTCCAAACACTAATCCGCATACATTAAGGGGTACTATGTCCATTTCCACTTCATCAATATAATCAACACTTACAAAAAATTTAATCTTACTTTGTTTTGTTACCTTGATCTCTACATACTTGTTTATCTATCTCAATGGATATGAGATAGGATGATCGTGAACCTAGAATCCAATATTGTTGACTAGATTCGTTATGAGATTATCCTATGAACCATAGTCGAATATAATGTCTATATTGGTCTTCTTGACCTGGGTCTCGATGTGGAAGAGTTTGGTCATCTCCTTCTCTTCTTGGTGATGAAGGCTACTAAGATTCACCTCCTTCTACACTAATGTGTAGAAAATATTCTCATCCACATAAAATATACTTTCAACTTGATTTCTCATATCCATGGCTAGAAGATTCATTTTCTTTGCATCCTTCTTGCAGTTCTTCGGGTTCAACTTTGGATGTAGTTTCCAACACTTTTCCCTCGTGTTTCCATCAATATTTCAATGGTTACAATGGTTTCTAGGACCCTTTCACTGATGTGTAGTGGCTTCCATCTTCTTATCATTTCCCCCTTTCCACTTCTTCTTCCCCTCCTTGGAAACTCCTTGGTGCTCTTTCTACTTGGAACTGCTTGGATGCCCTTTCTTGTGGCCTATGTTTTCCATATAAGTTTCCTGTACACATGCCTCATCCATTGTCCTTGGATTGAAAAGCATCACTTGATTTCATAGATGGATATGTAGACCCCCTAGATACTTGAGGAGTACATTTGGGTTCTTGGGATAGATATCCAACATGATGGACATCTTTCTGAACTTGATGGTGTAGTCCTATACACTCTGCCCTTTCTTTTACCTAAAGTAGTTCCATAAGATCCATTGGTTCTCTACATACCTGATAGAGTAGAATTGGGACTTGATGAGGGTTTTGAAGTCATCCCACCTAGTTACTGGTGGATCACCCTCTATCCTAAGAATTTCCATATGGATTTCCCACCAGGTTAAATCATGGCCCTCTAACTTTAGTTTGGAAAATGATATATATTTTTCTTCATCTATATGGCGAACACATAAATAAAAATTTTGTTGTTGCAACCAATGACTTAGTTTTAATGCATCAATCTCACCTTGGTATGGATTTATTTCCACTTTTTATTCCATATAGAATAAAGACTATGAAGAGTTTATGGTACTAGAACTTGACTGCTCTTTCTTGGGTTTTTTTTTGTGACTCCTTTTCTGGGTCTTTATTATCCCTCAATTTCCCATTTGATCTGATCTCTGAGTCCAAACCTCCAACTTATTCGAACGGTCTAAGATTTCTTATTAGAGCCACCATGATGAGGAAAATAGTGTGATATATGTCAACAAATTTCTCTTCTAGCCTCACAAATCTCTCCTTTGCTAGATCTTGAGGATTTTTATGAATAGAATCGTCGGCCATGGCTAGGGTTCTGTGACTTTGTTCTTAAGCCAATTCCTGGATCCCTGCTACTTTCCAAAAATACCCGAAGAAAACCTCGCTATGATACCAATATGATATGTAAACTACCATGGATGTTCCACTGGATATTTCATCACAAAAGATCTAACAAAATAATGAAATCTTTACTGTGAAGGTTAATTTCATTTAGATCCTAGATTCTTTAATTAATGTCTTTCTGCTTAAAATGTATGAAATAGTTGAAATGTGAAAAATAAAGAGAAAAAATAAATACTCACACACCATCCAAAAATAAAAATAAGATATAACCTGGGAAACCCAATATGGGAGAAAACCAAGCTAGAAGGTGAGGTTGCTCTGCTCTATTTTCTTGAAATGCAAGTATAGAGAAAGAGGCACTCTCTGTGGATTTCCCTATGAAATCATGGTATGTATAGATGATAAATAATATCTCCTCCTCTATTATGCTCTCAAAATACCACTCCTAGGTTCTCTTCTCAACTATGGAACAAATACAATGCTAAAGAATGGAACCCCTTCTCCTCCCAGTGGCCCAGTATTTAACATCACTCAATAGCCATCTAGGGGTAGGATTTTGACTTCTTCAACTCTCAATTGTGATAAGATTTTGGACCTTCCAATATCTTATTTAAATTCCATACGTGGATAGCCCCATATGCATGAGTAATGGGGGCTTATGTGGCATCCACTCGTACCATGGTGGTCAACACGATAGGTCAACTTGCAGGAGACATAACTTTTGCATACAAGCTTTGATTGATGCAATTTTTTCACCATGGGAAAGGTATCAATGTGTAGAATAGCGTCAAGGGGTCCTAGATAAATTTGAGAAATATTTGACCCCAAAAATGTCATTTGATGCCTCAAAATGGCTTTAGAAGGTTTCAAACCCCAATTTTCCAAACTAGGACCTACCATTAAAATGACCCTGCAAGATTATAACCCCATTTGTTTTCCACTATGAAAGCATTTATATATATGAAAAATAATATAATGATCCAATCCATATAATCACTAATTCAAATGTGTGCACCATCACACCCTAAACATCATCATCCAACCCTAAACATTGAATGTTCTAACATAATAATAAGGGTGAAGTTTAATGATGAAAGGTAGAGTGGAAACTTCAAAAATCATTGTAGAGGATTTGAAATAATTAGAAGAGCCACCCAAAATGACCCAAGAAAATTTAAATCAACACTTTGCACAATCCAACTTATTTCAAATGTTCATTTGGTCTTTATTGTAAATTTTACTAGAGAGAGAGAAACAAAAATACAAGAAACACAAGACAACCACAAGCATAAAATATTTTACCTTGTAAACCCTTTACCATGAAAATATAATTCAAAATATATCTTTTATTCACCTTGGCTAAATTGATCAAACAATAAGCCACTTGAGGTAGTTTACAATGGAATTCACTAAGTCTTTAAATAGGTTCCATCACATGCTAATTCCACGGGCTACAAAACCTTGCTCCACTGTAAACCACCTATGGTAAATCCATTTTTATCAAATAAAGTTTAACCTTAAACTAAGCCACCTTTGATTGTGTTAAGTTTAACCTAACATCCCCCCCTTTAAACTTGAATTGGGTTAAATACCTATCCCCCTCAAAGTTTATTAACCGGGTATATGGGATTACAACATACCTAATTAATTATGTCACCTAGGTATACATCTAGAACTTACATCAGTGAACCAAAAAGTGAGGGGTATGCATGCCTAAACAAAATATTATAGTTTTATTCCCATTTACATGTGATTATTTCTTGTCTTCTATCCACTAGATTTAGTGTGCATTTACTAGTGCTCTACTTGCTCCATATCTCTTTGGATTCAAATCCTTGACCTTACTACTACTCACACTGATGCCCATGGGAATCTCAAATACCCATGTATTTAATAAGAAACCCACTCTAATTGGGTTCCATCACCAATCCTTTATTCATTCAAAGAATCCAATTGGAACAAAAAAACCACCAAGTAATGACACAATCTGGTTCACACTACTACCCAAGTTGTTCATTACCAATCACCCATACAAAAAAAGCATGAGTTGAAATGAATTTGGAAATATTGATTTTATTATTTTGGACCTCATCACTAAATCACAACCCATTCCTCGACTCAGTGGAAAAAGGCACACTCTCAAAGACCTTGACTCAACATACAAGGGTGTTGTACACATATAATGATGTTGACCCAATTCACAATTAGTAGCATCATTACATAGCTCAATCTAAAATTAATCAAAGCAAAGGGATCATTCGTGTCTTTCAGTTTCACCAACAACTCCAATCAGACAAACCCAAATGAAGATATATTAGATTTGACAATGAGCTTTCCACTTGATGCAAATTTCGACACCATATACTTGAAGGTTCCCATAACATTGGTTGTCATGTGTGTATTGGTATATGGTGGTAGTTTTGCAAGTCCAAATTATAAAACCTAGGAATAACAATCTTCATGTAGATATGACATTCCATGAGTTGTTCCAATGAAAATTCTCATCTTCATTTCCCAATCTATCACAGGGTTTTGTCCCCCAAGGAGATGGTATTCAAGGGTGCCATTCAATACATAATTGCATACAAGCAGTCACTAATTTTTAGCAATTTAGTATCCCACCAAAGAAACTAGATGCCTATGGTGTACCATACTAAATATCTCTACCTTAGTAGGAAATTATGGTTCTCCTTGCTTATCAAAGCATGGCATCATAGAGTGACACAAATTTCCTACTTGACTTCCATACAACTATGGAAAAAGTGGCACACCCTTCAATACTTCAATGCACACACTTATTTGTGTATCTTTTCATATGATGCAGTAGTAAGATTTCATTTTATAGGGATCCACACTAGATATAGAGTATAAAATATCAGTAACTATCACCACAAATAGTTTCTTATCATGGAAATATCATTGAGCATTACAATATTCACTTGATCAGATCAATCATAGGAAACCACTACACACATATCTAGCCTCCAATCTAATATATTTGTTAGATACACACATGATCTCAACAAATATGAGCATTCAAACAAAAAATCTATAGATCCATTCACATATCCATGCTTTTCCAACACACCCCAAGCCATTTTTTTCTTTAAAAACATGCTTCTCATGAGAAATAATGGATTGTAACACTACACCTCCACGACTCCCATAATTATACCACTCTCACTGGAGAGTCTAGGTATGTCTATATTTGAAGCCATATTAGAGTCAAGTATGGCAAGAGAAGGAAAATAAACACAAAGAAACAAATACATGGATGATATTTTACCTTGGAAACCCTTTACTTGGAAAACCATCCTTCAAAATATATCGTTTCTTCACCTTGGCCAAGTTGGGCAAGTCAATCAAACAATAAGATGGTTGATTAATTTTACAATATAGTTCACTATGAATTTAAATAGGCTTCATCACATACTAATAACATGGGGTACAAATCCTTGTACCACTATAAACCACCTACAATAAATCCATTTCAACCAAATCAAGGTTAAACTTAAACGAAGCTAACCTTGAATGAGTCAAGGTTAACCTAACATTCAAAAGTTTGTTCTACAATGTGATTTGAATACAATATTGACAACACTACTTTGTGGTCTAAGTTAAAGTGGAAATATTGTGACAGAGCAGAATGCTAAGACACTTATAGGTTACAATCAAGAGAAACCATGGAAGGATGACCCAATAGAAGACATCCCGCAGATACAACATTACTTCAAAACAACCATGAAGTTTTATAAATATTTAAAAGAGATGGATGTTTATAATATTGTAGCCAACTCTAGGGGTTCATTGATGAAATTGCAATGGAATTTGCACAAGAAGTCATAACTAATATAGCTAGAGAATAGTACCAAGGGTATATTTCTACATTAAAGGGCTTAGAGATTAAGGTGGGTGTAGAAATTATCTCAATAGTGTTAGGGAAACTATTTGTGGATATATTGGAAAATGAGGACAGAGTTCAATCACAAGAAAGAAAAATCAACTTCTCTCCTAGGAAACCATAGAGAATACATGCCAAAGAGTAAAAAGAGATTGCTTTCCATCTCCATTGGATGAAATTTCTCTACACATTATAAGATACATTACTTTTGAAGGGAGACACAACTTGGATTTTTATTATCATTTTAGATTGTTAGTTTAGATGAGATACTTTTCATGCCTATAGGCTTATGATGCCTTGAATGTTCCACACTTTTTATAGCAACCAATAAATGAAATGATTATTAAAGTGTAAGTAGGAAAATAAACAACCATATCTCACTATGGGTTTATTAAACTATAGTTG